>SKCR01013087.1:0-34388 GCA_019454045.1 Zanthoxylum bungeanum
TATTTCTCCGGTTTAGTCCCATGCGGGCTACTCCGTACTCCCAACCGGGCCGCGAACCTGGAACAGCGTCGCTGATTTCTGTGTCTTACAGTCTGGCGACTCCACTGGGGATAGAGAATCGGCCCCGTAATAATGTCTTGTAATGTTTGTGATTTGTGCTTTAGTTAACCATGCCTACCGTGGGTTGAAAGAGGTTTAATCAAAGACACTATTAGAGCTAGGTAATGGTTTGGTGTCTTCCTTCATTCACTACCTTTCTATAAGGAAAAGCTGTGAAGACACTTAGATAATCATTTACTCGAAGCTTACTGTGATGGACTAATTTGAAGGACTTCTTGTTTATTCCTGTCACCAATGCGATAAGAGCCTAAGAGGCTTGGGTATTTATGAGAGTCGGCTCCACACTCCCTCTGGGGAATCTTCAATAGGAAATCCATCTGACAGTTAGTCATGCATCATAACTCGTTGGCACGTATCTTAGCGTATAAAAAGGTGCGCTCAATTGGTAGCTCGGACCCTTGAGTGGGGAGACCTAGTTGTGGGTAATCCTTCGCCAGCGGGAGCCTTTGTCTACACTCTCATAAACCCACATGTGAACCATAGTTGTATGACCAATAGAAACCATCCCTTTATGCTTGTGTTTGGGACCATCCTCATTTGGATTCATTTGGACTTTTTGTCATGAGGTATGGGATTGTTGGGCCATTTAAACTGGGACGAGCTCACCTCTTATGACAATTGGGCCAAAAGCTTCTAAAATGTTGATGTGCCACTTTATGTTTAGACCCCTTATCATTTGAAGTTGTTTAGCCATGTTATCGTAAAAGTGTAAACCTGTTGGGCCTTTTTCAATTGGGACAAGTTTGCACCTCGCAATAGTATGATTGAATGCTTTAAAATGATAATAGGCCGACATATATATTCCATGCATCGCACGCATACATGCTAACATGCGGTTCAAAAAGACACCATAGATACCCGCTGGGTTATGGAAGAGGGAAGACTCATCAAAAGGCCATTAGCGAACATGAGCGAATCAGCTAACGAGGGATCTCGTATGGACCAGCTGGAAACTAGTCTCACCAAGGTTACCGAGTTGTTGCAAGCTTTGACCACCGCTGTGGCCAATATGGCTGTGCCCCATGCTGGGGGAGGCTATAAGAATGATAGGCGTGAGGACCCTCCTAACAGATTGAGTGATGATATCCCTGTCATTGATGATGACATGGCTGAGTATGAAGCATGTGCCTTTGGACTGACTGCATTGATAACCTTGAAGGCTAAGAACGTCGAAGTTTATGGAGACTCGATGTTGGTAGTCCGAAAGATGCAAGGAGAATGAGAATTGAAGGAAGAACAGTTGAAACCCTACCTATTCCACCTCAGGAATCTGGCACAAGCCCTCCCCGATTGTAAATTTTAGCACTTGCCGCGAGAAGAAAAACAAATGGCCGACGCGTTAGCTACACTAGCCGCAACTTGGGAAAATCCGGAGAAGTTGGTGATGAGACCTCTAGTGTTGACAACAGTAGAAAGACCCGTCTATGAGATAGAAAGGATATTAGAAGTAGAGGTCGACGATGGGAAACCTTGGTATTACGATATTCAGAGATATCCAGAACGGGGGGAATTCCCAGAAGAAGCAAGTAGGAAAGACAAGATAGCCTTTCAGAAGTTAGCTTCTCAGTATGTGAGTTTGAAAGGAGAACTATACAAGAGACAAGCAAATGGCATCAAGCTAAAGTGTCTGAGGAAGGAAGAGGCTCAGAAAGCGATGGAAGAAATACACACCGGAGTATGTGGACCGCACATGAACGGATTGAACTTGTCCCTCAAGATAGTGAGACAAAGTTTCTACTAGTCGACCATGGAAGCTGGTAAAATATTGCCATGATTGTCAAGCGCACGGTAACTTAAACCATTTGCCTCACACAGAGTTGCACGGGCTGTCGGAGCCGTGGCCTTTCTCAGCATGGGGAATTGAAATGATCGGAGAAATTCGAATGCACGCATCGAATGGACATCGTTTTATAGTAGTGGTAGTAGACTACTTTTCAAAATGGGTGGAAACCGAGTCATTTCGCAACATCAGAGTAAAGTAGATGGCAAAATTCATAACTCGGAACATCATTTGTAGATATGGGATGCCACATCACGTAGTAATAGACAACGGAGTCCAGTTTCAAGGAGAAACAAAGGCAATGCTACAGAGGTATGAGATAGGACATCATAAGTCATCACCTTACCGACCACAAGCGAATGGGGCAGTCGAGGCAGCCAATAAGACAATAAAGAGGATACTAGCCAAGATGACGGAGAACTATAAAGATTGGGCTGACAAGCTACCATACGCCCTGTGGGGGTACAGAACTTCTGTGAGAACAGCAACATGAGCCACGCCTTACTCTTTGGTCTATGGCATGGAAGCAGTACCGCTAGTGGAAGTTGAGATATAGTCTATGCGAGTATTAGTAGAAGTAGAGTTACCTGAACAAGAATGGGCCTCGCGGAGATTCGAACAGTTAGCACTTCTGGATGAGAAGAGAATTAAGTCTTTCTGTCATATGCAGTTATACCAGAAGAGGTTGGCTCGAGCGTTCAACAAGAAGGTGCGTCCTACCAAGATCAGAAAGGGTGATCTGGTGCTTAAGCAGTCGAAGCCGTCGACGACAGACCCGATAGGAAAGTTCAGACCCAACTCACAATGACCCTACATAGTCCATAAGGTTATAGGAAATGAGGTAGTGAGACTGTCAGATTTGGAAGGAAATGAGTTCACCGAGCCGATCAACGTGGACATATTGAAGCAGTATTTTGCCCGAGGAAGAGAAGACCAAGCGATCATAAAGAGGACTGGCGGAAGACCTAACCCAACGGAATAGGAAATTCATTCATGCATGCATGCATACACGTAACGTACTTGCATTCTTTTTTGTGTTTGCTCTGTTTTGTATTTACAGGTTTCAAAAAGAATGAGAAAGTGGAAAATATAAGCCAACCAGAAACAGCAACACATCAGTATCAGTTTCGGGAATGGATCCCAGGGTTGAGGTCCACATCAATATCAGTTTCGGGAATGAATCCTAGGGTTGAGGCCCACATCAGTATCGATTTCGGGGATGAATCCCAGGGTTGAGTCTCATATCAGTATTAGTCGGGAATGAATCCCAGGGTTGAGGCCCACATCAGTATCTGTTTCGGGGATGAATCCCAGGGTTGAGGCCCACATCAATATCAGTTTTTGGGAATGGGTCCCAGGGTTGAGGCCTATATTATCAATAGTTGAAAGGAAGAATTCCAGTGGAGTGAGTGCAAAAAAAGAGAGAGAGAAAAGTCATTGATGGTTAGGCATATGTCCGGTGATGACATTGTTTGTTGTAGGGTGAAACCTTAGAAACGATAAGTGTGAGATGCGCTCTCATCCGGTATTCTGAGTGGTTGATCTCGGCTAGACTCACGAACACTTGATTACGGGATCTTAGCAGTAGAAGCCTGCGTAGTCGGCGAGATGACTAGTGGAAGAGATAGAGGATCGATGAATGACCGTTTGCTTAGATGTCCATCCTGATTTACTTGTGTTACGATACGTGATATGGTTGGAAACAAAGAAAAAGTCTCTGAAGAGGAAAAATAAACCACCTATAATCGATAAGCTGTGAAACTACCCATGGGCGAGTATTAGGACCACCATGAGGAGAAATGCTACCTTAAAGGGTAGGTGTGTTGAAAAAAAAAAGAGAAAAAAAAAGAGAAGAAAAAGAAAAGAAAAGAAAAAAAGAAGTTCAAAATGAAAAGAAAAAAAGATGAAGAGACGAAAGAAAAGAAGAAGAAAACCATATCATGTTGAGTACAAAGAAGTAATTGCAGAGTATGATCCAGACATCTAGGTTGGTTAGACCCACTGTGGGACACAGAAACTGGGCGACGCATGCTGTTCCGGGCTGCTGTTTTCCAATGTTTCGTTGCTGTTTTTGCTGCTGTTTTTCAGTCAATATTTTTGCTGTATAAGGCCACTGTTTTTGCGTTTTTTTAAGAGGTCTAGGGGCTGCTGTTTTATGCGGGTATTTAGGGCTTTTAAAGTGCAGTTTTTGTTCAATGTTTTAGGTATTTTAGGCTACTATTTTTGGTGTGTTTTTTGGTAGTTTCAAGGGTACAGTGCTACTGTTTTTTTGGTACTTATGTGGACTGTTTTGGGCTTAATTTTTTGGTAATATATGGGGATTTTTCAGGGGCTGTTTCTGTGATGCAGGGGATGTATGAGGGTGCAGATTTTCAGTGATACAAGGGCTGTTTAGGGGGCAGATTTTGGTGGTTACATTGGGGTTTTGTGACTGTTTCGGTGATGCAGTTTTGGTGGCGTTAGGGGACTGTTTCGGGGGTTCTAGGGATATGTTTTATTGCGGCAATGGGGACTGTTTTGAGGAGTTTTTGTGCTCGGTTTTGGGTAGTGAAGGAAGCTGTTTTGCGTGTATGGAGGGTGGTGTTTTTGGTTGGTGATTTTTGGTGGTGGATGGTGTTTAGGGGGATGTGTATACGGTTCTTGAGAGTGAAGAAGAGAAAGAAATTTCTTGTGCTTGTCTTTGAGTTGGGTGTGAATGGCTAGGCTTTTCTCTTTGTGTATGCGTGAGTTGGAGAGAGAGGGGGAGTGTTGGTTTGGGGTTTCTTTTATAGACAAAGGCTATGGTTTCCATGTCCTTGAATAGGAAGGAGACCAATTAGTGTCATACAAGGAAAACCTATTATTTGATTGGAGACAAGATTTGGTTTAATTAGGGAGTTAATATATTTGATTTATCTTAATTAGGCATGCAATTATTTAGATTTTATTTGTTTTATTTTGATTTTCCCATGTGTTAAATATACATTTTAATTACTTGGATGTGTATTAAGGGCCTTGGGCGTGCATGGGCCATGTTTGGTGGGTTTGCTGGTAAGCTTAATGGTATG
This sequence comes from Zanthoxylum bungeanum, assembly GCA_019454045.1. Taxonomy (NCBI): domain Eukaryota; kingdom Viridiplantae; phylum Streptophyta; class Magnoliopsida; order Sapindales; family Rutaceae; genus Zanthoxylum; species Zanthoxylum bungeanum. Next base: position 4,948 of record SKCR01013087.1, read on the forward strand.
TGGGCTTGCGGGGGTTTTAGGTCAAGGAAAAGGAGTTGACGGGGATTTTGGGCCGGGGTTAATTGGTTTACGGATGTTTTAGGCTACTTGAATTTTAAAATGAAGGTCCACCAGCGAGCCCGAAGCTAAACAAGCGAGTCAAATTCGACAAAGTACTGATTTCCATCTTTTCCCTTCCGACGTCTGTTTCCCGCGACTTCCGCGACTTAAAAGGTAGTGTGTCCGTGTGAGACTCCTCATCGAGGCTTATATGCAAAAATGCAGTGCCTACAATCGCCCCCACTTTGATGGGACTTATGTAATGTGTAACAGTGACAATCCTATCAAAGTTATGCAATGCATTTTCACTCACCTGGCTCGCCAGCTGCCACCTGACTTGCCTGCTATCTCGAACTGAGTTGATGATGCAGTGGACCTCGATCTTGGGATGCATCCCAATAGCTGCAACCGACAACGGGGGCCTTGACCCTGGGACGCATCCCAATACCGCTGACAAAAGGTGGGCCTCGACCCTGGGACGCATCCCAAAAATGATGATGTAGTGGACCTCGATCCTGGGACGCATCCCAATAGCTGCAACCGACAATGGGGTCCTCGACCCTGGGACACCCAATACCGCTGAAAAAAGTGGGCCTCGACCCTGGGATGCATCCTGAAACTGATGATGCAGTGGACCTCGATCCTGGGACGCATCCCAATAACTGCAACTGGTATGTATGTGACGTGAGCCTCAACCCCGGGACGCATCCCAATACTGCTGCTAGTATTGATATGGGCCTCACCCCCTGGGACGCATCCCAAAACTACTGCTGGTATGTTGATGCTTCTGATCGCTTGTCTTTGCCGCCTTCTCTTTTCTTCTTCAAAACATGTGAATACAAAACAAACACAAAACGAATGCAAAATGTGTTAGGTATATGCATGCATGCATGAGTTTCCTTATCCCGTCGGGTTAGGTCTTCTACAAAGTCTTCTCTTTCTCAGGCAAAATATTGCTTCAATCTGTCCACGTTGATCGGCTCAGTGAACTCGTTACCTTCCAAGTCTAACAGTCTCACTGCCCCATTTCCCATTACTTTCTGCACTATGTAAGGTCATTCCCAGTTAGGTCTGAACTTTCCTCTCGGATCTATCATCGACGGCTTTGACTGCTTAAGTACCAAATCACCCTTTTTAATCTTAGTAGGGCGCACCTTCTTGTTGAATGCCTGAGCCAACCTCTTCTGATATATCTGCATGTGATGTAAAGACTTCATTCTCTTTTCATCTAGCAGTGCTAACTGTTCAAACCTCTGTGCGGCCCATTCTTGTTCAGGTAACTCTGCTTCTACTAATACCCTCATTGACTGTATCTCAACTTCCAATGGCAGTACTGCTTCCATTCCATAAACCAAAGAGTAAGGCGTGGCTCCTGTTGCTATTCTCACAGACGTTCTATACCCCCACAAGGCGTACGACAATTTATCGGCCTAGTCTCTGTAGTTATCTGTCATCTTGGCTAACATTTTCTTTATTGTCTTGTTGGCTGCCTCGACTGCCCCATTTGCCTGCGGTCTGTAAGGCGATGACTTGTGATGGCCTATCCCGTACTTCTGCAGCATTGCCTTTGTTTCCCCTTGGAACTGAACTCCGTTGTCTGTGACCACATGATATGGCATACCATACCGACATATGAGATTCGGGGTTATGAACTTTGCCATCTGCTTTGCTGTAACGTTGCAGAATGATTCAGCTTCCACCCACTTTGAGAAGTAGTCTACTGCCACTATTATGAAGCGATGTCCATTCGATGCATTTGGTCGAATCTCTCCAATCATATCAATTCCCCATGCTGAGAAAGGCCAAGGCTCTGACAACCCGTGTAACTCTGTGTGAGGCAGATGATTCATATTACCATGTGCTTGACAATCGTGATAATGTTTTACCAGCTTCGCACAGTCTGTCTCCATGATTAACCAATAGAAACCTTGTCTTGCAATCTTGCGAGACAAATTCAACCCATTCATGTGTGGTCCACATACCCCGGCATGTATTTCTTCCATTATCTTCTGAGCCTCTTCTCTTCTCAAACACTTTAGTTGAATGCCATTTGTTTGCCTATTGTACAGTTCCCATTTCAAAATCACATACTGAGAAGCCAACTTCTGAATGGCTATTCTGTCTTTTCTGCTTGCTTCATCTGTGAGCTCTCTGTGTTCCAGATACCTTTGAATGTCATGATACCAAGGTTTACCATCGTCGATCTCTACTTCCGAAACTCTTTCTGTCTCATAGATCGGTTGGCTTGCTATTGTCAGTATCAATGGTCTCATCACTAACTTCTCTGGATTTTCCCAAGTAGTTGCAAGTGTAGCCAATGCATCTGCCATCTGATTCTCTTCTCGCGAGAAGTGCTGAAATTTACAATCAGGGATAGCCTGTGCCAACTTTCTGAGGTGAAAAAGGTAAGGTTTCAACTGTTCTTCCTTCAGTTCCCATTCTCCTTGAATCTGTCGAATTACTAACATTGAATCCCCGTAGACCTCTATGCTCTCAGCCTTCAAGGCTTTCAGTGCCGTTAACCTAAAAGCACATGCTTCATACTCGGCCATGTTGTTGGTTACTCCGAATGTCAACCTCTTGGCCATAGGTAAGGTTTCTCATTCTGGGGTCACTATCACAATCCCAATTCCGGCTCCCTTGTAATCACTGCTCCGTCAAAGTACATTTTCCATACCTGAACTGTTATTGCCTGGATCTCTTTATCTGGAATTTCAAACTTATGCTGATCCCCTTCAATAGGTTGCAATGCCAGAAACTCTGCTACGGCTCGCCCCTTGATCACTTTGGAAGTGAGGTACTCAATGTCAAACTCTGTCAGCAACACTAACCATCTGCCCAATTTTCCCACTAGCGAAGGCACTGAATGCAGATATTTCAAAGGATTCTCCTTTGCCACTACCTGGATCTTGTAAGATTAGAAGTAATGCCGTAATTTTCTGGATGCCATACTACTGCCAAAACATATCTTCTCTACTTATACGGAAGCATTTTCTTACTGAGATAGTAGACTACATGCTCTACCCCCGGTCTCATCTGCCTGTACCATCATTGTACCCAGTGCTTCTGATTCTATAGCCAATACAGTACCAAGGCTTGCCCGTCTTGGAGGTTTCAATACATGAGGTTTTACCAAGTATTCTCTGATCTTGTCGAAGTCTGACTGACACTGCTCATTCCATTTCACTGGCTGGTCCTTTCTCAACAGTTTGAAAATAGGCTCACACTGTAATGTCAACTTGGCGATGAACCGACTGATTTTTCCCAGGAATGCTCTAACCTCTTTCTCTGTCTTCAGTGCCGGCATCTCAGTAATTGCCTTGATTTTCTCAGAATCTACTTCTATTCCTCCCATTCCCACTGTATGTCCCAGTAATTTTCCTAATGTTACCCCAAACACACATTTCTTGGGATTCAGTTGCAAGTTGTATTGGTAAACTCTCTGAAGGAACTTTTCCAGCGCTTCTATATATCCGATTCTGGTTTCTAATTTCACCATCATGTCATCCACATATACTTCAATCTCTTTGTGCATCAAGTCATGAAATAATGTAGTGGCCATCTGTTGATAAGTAGCTCCTGCATTTTTTAGCCCAAACGGTATTACCTTGTAACAATAAGTACCCACTCTGTGACGAAGGCAGTTTTGTACTTGTCTTCCTCAGCCATAAGAACCTGATTATACCCTAAAACCCATCTGCAAATGAATACATGGCAGATAAAGCTGCACTATCAACTAGTACATCAATATGAGGTAGAGGAAAATCATCTTTCGGACAAGCCTTGTTGAGATCTCTGTAATCCACACACATTCTGACTTTCCCGTCTTTCTTCGGCACTGGCACAATATTTGCTAACCATTCGGGATACTTTACCACTTCCAGGAACCCCACATCTATCTGTTTCTTGACTTCTTCTCTAACTTTCTCAGCCCATTCTGGTCTCATCCATCGGAGTTTCTGTTTTACTGGCCTCGTATTCAGATAAGTTGGTATTGTATGCTGGGCAATACTTCTATCTACCCCAGGCATGTCCTCGTATGACCAAGCAAACACTTTGAATATTTTACCAATATTTCTTCTAATTTCTCCCTCTCCTCGGAGGTAACCTCACTTGCAATCAGAATTTCCTTGGGGTTCTCAGGCGTGCCCAAGTTAAATGCATTTGTTCTGGTTGAGCTGATATGAAATATACTCAAGTCATGCAAATTGAAAGGAAGAGACTTGGTAAGTAAGCAAAATGATTGTCTTTATTACTAGCAAATACAGAAGTACACTCAAATAAATTAGGAAGATAAATGTCTTCATCATCCACATACATTCTTCCTCAGCAACCGATTTTTCTCAGTTTCTTCATCCTCTTCGAGAGTCAGGCTCTCCAATTTCATCAACTCTTCTTCCCACTTATCTTCTTCTTCACAATTTCTTCTTTCAGCGGCATTTCACCCAACATATCCTGGAAGATCTCAAATCCAGACACCACAATCTCATTAACTTCTATTGGTTCGGGCTCACCTTGATACCCTGAAGCCTTCACAAAACATTCCATCAATTTCAACCATTTCTTTTTAGCCCTCAACTTTTCTTCATCAGACTTGTACCCCAAACCCCTTCGAGTGGTCTGACCTTTAAAGTTAGGCAATGTTGAACCTTTGCCTGGCTCGAACTTCATCTTTTCCATGATCCTAGCCACCATAGGATCCACCCACTCCTCAAAAGTCGCCGACACTTGGAACCTCGTGAAAGGCTGTATCTCCAAAACAGCTACAACATTGTCCACCTCAGCTCGAATGGTGACAATCTCTCCCTCATACGGGAACCTAATCATCTGTGCAGAGTAGAGGCACGCCTCCAAGCTTATGAAACCAAGGCCTTCCCAACAACAAGGCAAAAGTAGCTGGGATATCCAGCACTGTGAACTCAACTTCGTCATCAATAGGACCAACCTTGACCGTTGCCACAAATGTACCTTCAACTCCTCGCTTACTATCATCATAAGCCTTGATAGTCATACTAGAGGGATCCAGATCTGTTGTCTTCATACCCAGCTTGGCCAAAATCTTCAACGGGCACACATTAATGGATGAGACGTCATCCACCATCACACAAGAGGTCCTTTTACCCCTCACTTCAGCTCTGATAAACAAGGGTCTATTATGATTTCTCCCCTCAGCCAGGAGTTCTTTCTCAGAAAAAGATATTGGCAAAGTTTCCTTTTGGACTGAGCCAAGAAACATTGCAGGGTTGGCGTCTTCTGGCACTACTATCTTGCTTAAGGCCTCAACCATGGCCCGTCTGTGTTCCTGTGATGAACACAACAATTCCCAGATGCTAACCTGTGCCCGGGTCTTTTTCAACTACCTCAGCACTGTATCTCCATCAGTAATCTCTGCATTCTCAATCACTTCTCTGCCATCTGTTAATACTTCCTTACCCTTTTCTGCCATATCATTATAGAAATGACCGCTGCGTGTCATTCCCCTCACTTCTTCTTCATCACTACTGGAGAAGTCTTCCCAGAAATTCTGCCCCCGTTCTGTCTCATATTCACTGTTACTGTCCCAGATACCCAGGCAAAAGGCTTAATGGTCAAAGGACTTGAGGACAAGGCTTTCGGGTAGGCCAGAGTTTATTATATAGGTCGGTGGGGGGACAGAGTGGTAATTTGGTAGGGGATTTTGGTGTGTGTTGGGGCGTTCTGTTTCAGGGTCGGGTATCTTTTTGGAGTCTATAAGGTCTTGGATTTCATGGCGGAGGCGGGCACAATTATCAGTGTCATGGCCTTTCTGTTGGTGGAAGTGACAGTATTGGCTCAGATTGAGATGTGGTGGTGGAGGGTTTGGAAGTGGTTTGGTCTCCAGGGGTTTCAGAAGTCCTTGTCTTTTTAATTTCTCCAGCACCTTAGACAAGGGCCTCCCTAAGTTGGAGAATCTTCGATTCCGGATAGCAGCAATCTCCGCAGAAACAGGTTTAGTACCTGATGTTCCCCCAATAGGCCTCCTACTTAGGCCATAAAACTTCATGTTCTCTGCCTCTTCTTCTTCAATATCCATGACAGTTTCTCTCAACTGTCGAAAATCAGTAATCATGGAGGTCATCCTCCTCAGCTTGCCATAAATCGAGGGTTTGGTGCCCTTGATGATCATTTTAATATGGTCCTTCTCAGAGGGCCGAGTCTACATTTTCAGAAGCTGGCTTCTCCAGCGATCTACATACTCCTTGAAGCTTTCCTCCGACTTCTGCTTAGTGTTCTCCAAATCACGGAGTGACAAATCAATTTCCAAATCTGTAACATATTACTTCAGAAAAGCATCAGCCAGTTCCCTCCAATCTTCCATAATCTTCTTCTCAATGCTGTGATACCAAACTACCGGCGCTCCCTCAAGTGACATCCCAAACATTTTCTGCACTTGACGCTTGGATAAACCCACTGAACTCATATCTGAAACATACTGACGGAGATGGACCCTCGGATCCCCATTCCCGTTGAACTTAGCCATATCCGGCATCTTGAACTGAGTTGGCAACTGTTCTTCGAAGGTCATTGCCTCATAATCTAAAAACTCTTCATGTTTACCCCTCATTTTGTGGGTAACTGTTTCAACTTGATCCCGAAGCTTATGAAATTCTGCCTGAGACCCAATCACTCTGCCTATTGCATATTCTGCCATGTCGTCATCAAAAGTGGGGATATCATCCCCCAACCCATTTGGAGGCTCCTCGCGCCTCACATTCTCAGAACTTCCCCCAGCACGTGGTATAGCCATACCAGCCACAGCAGTAGTCAAGGCTTGCAATTGTTCAGTAATTTTGGCGAGACCGTTTTCTAAATGATCTATCTGGGATACCTCGTTATCGGATGTACTCATATATTTACTCCTGTTCTCTTTTAGTGAGTCTTCCCTCTTCCCTAACCCAACGGGAATCTATGATGTCTTTTTAAACATAGAGGGTATTAACATGATATATGTATGCATGCGATGAATGAGATGCATGCGATACAAGGAATATATCAACTCATTAAAATTTTCACACAAATCGGCCCATCATCATTTTAGAAGCTTTTGGGCTAACTGTCATAGGAGTGAACTCGTCCCAGTTTAAGTGGCCCAACAAGTTCACGTCTCATGGCAAGAAGTCCAACCGTATCCAAATGATAATGTTCCTAAACACAAACATATAATGGCCCATTGGCGTTTTAGAAGCTTTTGGCCCAATCATCATAAGATACGTTCTTGTCCCAGTTTAAATGGCCCAACAAGCCCATACCTCATGACAAAAGGTCCGAATGGATCCAAACGACAATGTTCCCAAACACAAGCATATAATGGCCTATTGGCGTTTTAGAAGCTTTTGGCCCAATCATCATAAGATATGTTCTTGTCCCAATTTAAATGGCCCAACAAGCCCATACCTCATGATACAAGGTCCGAATGGATCCAAACGACCATGTTCCCAAACATAAGCACAAAGAAATAATTTCTATAAAGTGGCCCATCAGCATTTCAGACGCTTTTGGCCCAATTGTCATAGGATACGAACTCGTCCCAGTTTAAATGGCCCAACAAGTTCGCATTTCTGACAAGAAGTCCAACTGAATCCAAATGACAATGGCCTCAAACACAAGCATAGAACAAATAATTTCTAAGGTTCACATGTGGGTTTATGAGAGTGCGGATAAAGGCTCTCGCTGACGAAGGATTGCCCACAACTAGGACTCCCCACTCAAGGGTTCAAGCGACCAAGTGAGCGCACCTTTTTTATACCTTAAGGTACGTGCCAACAAGTTATGGCGTGTGACTAACTGTCAAATGGACTTCCCGTTATAGATTCCCCAGAGAGAGGGTGGAGTGAACTCTCTTAAATACCCAAGTCTCTTAGGCTCTTATCACCTTGGTGACATGAATAAATAACGAGTCCTCCAAATTAGTATGTCACAATGAGCTACGGGTAATGATTAACTATGTGCCTTCACAGCTTTTCCTTATAGAAAGCTAGTGAATGAAGGAAGACACCCAACCATTACCTAGCCTTAACAATGCCTTTGAATTAACCCCATTTCAACCCACTATAGGAACGGTTAACTTAAAGCACAAATCATAATATTACAAGACATTATTTCGGGGCCGATTCTCAATCCCTAGTGGAGTGGCCAGACTGTCGGACACACAAACTGGGTGAAGCATGCTGTTCCGGGCCGTGAGCCCGGAACAGTATGCGTCGCCCAGTTTCTGTGTCCCACACCCACTGATCCAATTCTCCGAGACAAAATCATTAAGTTGGCTTACTTAAGGATTAATATGCGAAAGAACCTTGGCACACACACACTTGGAGTCTAGTTCAGATCATTCATTCAGACGGTTGGATTTGAGTGTATCAAGTGCTTTGAAGGTTCTCTGGTTTCGACACGAAGCATCATTTGAGGATGAAAATATGTTTAGCTATCGGGATTATCTCGTTAGAGGCAGTATAATATGTTGGCATGTAACATCACATCGAGAGATCTACCTTGACCTCATGAAAGCAGCAAAGAACAGAAATATGAACCGAGACTGGGGGTGACTAGTCTCCCCTTCCTCATACAACATGGTTCGGGAATGAACCATCACATCAAAAATTTTTGGGATGCGTCCCAAGGTCGAGGCCCACATCAGCAGTTTGGTATGCGTCCCAGGGTCGAGGCCCATATCAGCAGTTTGGGATGCGTCCTAGGGTCGAGGCCAATATCAGCAGTTTGGGATGCGTCCCAAGGTTGAGGCCCACATCAACAGTTTTGGGATGCGTCCCAGGGTCGAGGCCCACATCAGCAGCAGTTTTAGGATGCGTCCCAGGGTCGAGGCCCACATTGTCAGCGGTATTGGGATGCGTCCCAGGGTCGAGGCCCACGTTGTCAGCAATTTTGGGATGCGTCCCAAGGTCGAGGCCCACACATTATCACCACAGTTCAGGAACAAAGCCCACATTCGGTGGTTCGCGAACAAAGCCTAGGGGTCGAAACACCTCGCCACACATTATCAGCACAGTTCAGGAACAAAGCCCACATTCGGTAGTTCGGGAACAAAGCCCAAGGGTCGAAGCACCTCGCCACAATATCAGTTCAGTTCGGTAGTGATTCCTAGAGATCGCAGCATCTTGCAGGGATAAACCTTGGGGTCGCAGCACCTCACCACCAAATCAACTCAGTTCGAAGCAACATGCAAGTCAAACGGCAGCTGGCGAGCCAAGTAAGTAAAAATGCATTGCATAACTTTGATAGGATTGTCATTGTCACACACTGCACAAGTCCCATCAAAGTGGGGGCGACTGTAGGCACAACATTTTTACATATAAGTCCCGATGATGAGCCTCGTACGGAGGCACTACCCTTTAAGTTGCTGAAATCGCGGGAAACGAACGTAGGAAGGGAAATTCAGAAATCAATACCTTGTTGGACTCAATTCGTTTGCTTAGCTTCAGGTTTGCTCATTGAACCTCTGTTTTAGAACTTATCCTTGGCCCAAAACCCCTGCAATCCACACCAAGCCCACCAAAACAACCAAACACATGCCCAAGCCTTCCAACCACACGCCCATAAGCCTCCAAGCCCATTAAATCACATCCAAAAATATTCAAACACATTAAACACAAGTTGAAATCTAAACAAATCACATTCCCGAATTAAAGAAATCAAATCAAATCACCTTCCTAATTAAAGAAATCAAATCAAATCCCATAAATCACCTTCCTAATTAAATTAAATCACATGCCTAAACTAAATAAATCAAATAAATCATTTTCCTAAACTAAATCAAATTACCTTCCTAAATTGAAGAGATCCTATCCTTATGACACACAAATTAAATATTCCCCCATAATTACATAATATTTCTTTCCTACCCAAACAAGGACAACCCTAACCCTCTCCTATAAAAAGAGACATAAACCAAACCCTTCACCCTAGAGCTGATTCACGAAAAAAAACAAAAATCAACACAAACCCTAGCTTCTTCCCTCTCTCTCACCTCTCGGCCTCACTCTCTCTCTATAAATCAGACAGACAAGAAAACTGTTGGGTTTTCTAGGTCAAACCAAGATCAAATTAAGCAATAAAACATGTGAATACATCAAAGTAAGATAGCGGAAATACTCACTTTGGTCGGCTTTTGGATGCGATGAACACAAAATTCTGCTCCTTGTAGAATTCGGTCAAGCCCTCATTGTGTGGATCTTCAAGCTCCAAGCTTTGAGTGTTGATTCCAAGCTCAAGGGTTGGTTTCCCTATCACATTTGAATAATCTCTTTAGTGTGCTAGCACTTGGAAAAATGTGCAACAAATTGTTTCCTTATTCTTGTATATGTCTCGGCCAAGCCAAGAATTTTGAGAGGAAAAATGGTACAATGCCGAGAGTGAGGGAGAGAAGAGAGATGAGTGTGTTGTGTGTTGATTTCAAAAATCAAGTAATGATATACCAAACATTTGGTAAATAACTTTCATCATTACCAACTTGGAGTGTAATATAAGTTACCATCATATCTTACACCAACTTCCATCACCATAAAGGTGAATGAATGACTAGTGATGTGACTTGTGGGCCCCACTTGAATTGAAAATCCAATTGGGCCCGCAAACACTCCCGGGCGCGCGTTCGCTAATTTCGAATTAATGAATTTTCCGTTGCGACGTAATTAAATCAAATTTAATTAAATAATTATGTCTAGCAAAATTACTATTCACGTCGCTAGCGAATTAATTCTAAATTAACTCGTTCGCCCGAATTAAAATCTAATTTTAATTCCGAGTCGAAATCTATTTTTGATTAATATATCGAATATATTATTTTACCGATTAATTCCGAATTATTCGTTCTCTCTCTTTAAATAGTATTTTATCCCAGATAAAATATCTCCGTAATTAATCCTAGATTAATTTTCTCTCTCTTATAATTAATCCTTGATTAATTATGTGCGAGTCATATGTCATCGTTGAATCTTCGGGAAGCGACCCATGAGATCCATGGATATGTTGGCAGTAAATCCGGTCGTCGGACTATCCGAACACGTACGTACATAGTACTACATTTTTACCGATTTACAAGACATGGTTGGCTTCTAGAAAAGTATCGTGCCTACCCAATTCTCCAGAAATATTCTTAAAGGAATATATAATCTATGTCAGGCGTAGTATACGTAGTATTGCGTATTGCGATCCAGTATCGATATCACATGCTAGGCCTAGGGCTGGAATTGTGTCTGCCAATACGAAGCATATGTCAGATCTTTGGTAACTAGTATCTATAATCGGATAATCATGACCTAGTCATATTATCCCGATGACTGCAGTACTAAAGAGTACTAGTTCCGTATCCTACGTGACCATCATCTCCATATGACTGAAGTGATACTTCCATCTTGACATCACATCCAATACACTATGATTCTCAATATACCCAGAAGAGGCGTACACAGAACCTATTAAAGCCCTGGACGACCAAAACCAAAGTATATTGATTGTCGCAAGTATTAGCGATGTAATATTGTCTCATATCTTATTAATCCGGAACTAATCATATGGACTTTTATCATTTACGTATCTTGGTATCAAATTGCAAATGATAAAAGAGCAATTTCCTTTATCACATAGTTAATTTGTACAACAACACAATGTTTTGTACAAATAGTGATGCTATGGGTCATAATTGTCCAACAATCTCCCACTTGGCCTATAGCCAATCACTCAAGTGTCCTACACCTGAACTATGTACGGTTCGCTCAAACTTCTGCTGAGAAACTGCTTTCGTCAGCGGATTTACAAAGTTATCATCTGATGCGATTTATTCGATCATCACATCGCCACGATGTATGATCCGAACGAATCAGATGAATAGTTGAAGTGCATACTTGGATCGTTGATGAGACCATTAATTCTTTAGCTTGTGCTGTAGCCTAGCTCAGCTGCTAACAGAACTACACCAAATCTTATTAGGATTATTATAGATCCAAATCGCTTCTATTGCTGCCTCAGCTGCAGCAATATTCCGCTTTTGTTGTTTATTCGGCAATAGTATCTTGCTTGGAAGATTTCCAGCTCACTGTTCTGTTATTCAAACTATATAGTACCCTTATTATGACTAATAGTCGTTTATGTCGGTTTGGAAACTTGCAGTAGTGAACCCAGTCACTTCAAGTTCTCCTTCTCCATATATAGAAGAAAGCTTCCTTAGTTCGTCTAAGATACTTAAGGATGTTCTTAACTTCAATCCAGTGACTCTCACTTGGATTAGCCTGATTGTGACTCCATAGGCTCAAAGCATATGAGACACCAGGTCGCGTACATATATTTCAATGTACGAGTTCTCAGAGAGTGCCAACAACTTTTAGATCTATCCCTGTAGATCCTTATTCCTATAATAAATGTTGTCTCTCCCAAGTTTTCTATGGAGAATTTTTCATGAAAGCCAAGCTTTCATCGATTGTATTATGAAATGTCATTTCCAAGAAATGATATATCATCATTTTATAGGACAATCATTGTCAGTGCGCTCCCAGTAACCTCCTTATATACACAAGAATTATTTTCTTTTTGAATTAAATCATATACCATTATGATTACATCAAAATGATAGTTCCAAGAACGCAATGCTTGCTTCAATCAGTAAATGTATCGATTTAACTTGGAAACCTTGTTTTCTTGTTAAGGTGCGACAAAACCGTCAGGATGTTGTAAACATTCTCCAAAAGGTTTCCGTTTAAGGAAAATGATTTTGACGTTCAACTGCTATATTTCATGAATGAAACATGCAGCATTAGCAAGCATTATCCAAATGGATTTAATCATGGCAATGGATAAAAAGTTTCGTCGTAATCGACACAATGTTGATAACGATTCCTTTTCGCTACAAGCCTAGCTTTGTACGTTTGTATGTTGCCATCTATGTTTGTCTTCCTTGAAGACTCATATAGTACCAATAGGCACAATGCCTTCCGGTACATCAATCAGTGTCCAAACTTGGTTGGTATACATGTAATCTATTTCGGACATCATGGCACTTTTCCATAATAGGGAGTCGATACCTTATATCACTTCCTCATACGTAGTTAGTTTGTCTCCCTCAATAAGATTGACATCTACATGAGGTGAGATCAGAAACCCATACCTCCCAGGTTGTTTTCTGACTCTCTCCGACTTGCACGGTTCTTGTGTATTTGAAGATTATGGTACAGTATCATCTCTGATGAACTATTTGTGTTCCGTTAAGGAATCGGTGCCTAGAACAGTATTACTCTGATTTTCATCAAGTTTTACTTTCCTCCCACTTACCACTGCATATAGGTATTCCTCTTATGAAAACCGCATGGAGAGCAACAATTAAATTGTTCTCTTGTGAGATTTCATAAGTACTATACTTTGGTTACCCTAGGATAACCTACATTTTAGGCACTTATCTGATTTGGGTTTTAGTTTGGTATCATCAAAACATATGCCTAGCATTCCCAAATCTTCAGGAATGAGAAAACTCGGTTTCTTTCCCGTTCATATCTAATATGAAATCTGTCTAACATATTTTCATGGAACCTTATTAAAAATAAGTATTGCACTGTTTAATGCGTATCCCTAGAAGGAAAATGGTAGCTCAGAGTGACTCATAATTAACCTCACCATGTCCAACAAAGTTCGGTTTCTCTGATCGGACACAACATCAAATTGAGGTGTTCCAAGAGGAGTCATTTATGAAATAATACTATATTCTTTTAAATATTCGAGAAACTTATTGCTTAAGTATTTTCCACCACAGTCTAACCGTGACGAGTTTATACTTTAGCTGATTTGTCAGTTTACTTCGTGTCGAAACTCTTTGATTTTATCAAAATTTTCCGATTTATGTTTCATAAGAAACACATAACTATAACGCGATGCCACATCCGTAAAGGTTACGAAGTATTCATATCCACCTCTAGCCTAGCTAGACATGGGCCCACTAACGTCACTATGAACGAGGGCTAACAGATCGGTGGCACTTATACTTTTACCAAGTAAAAAGTGTTTTAGGCATTTTGCCTAATAAACTAGATTCGTAGACATTATTTGATTAGAATAAAATCCGTCCTAGTACCCACTCTTCGAAAGTATGGATATACGAGTCTTGTTTATGTGTCCCAGACAACAATGCCACAAAAAAGTCTCATCTGATTAATTCAATTTGAGCTATGTACGGTTGGCTCAAACTGCTCAGAAAAGGTTTTCGTCAGCGGATTTGGATGATTATCATCTGATGCGATTTATTCGATCATCACATCGCCACGATGTATGATCCGAACGAATCAGATGAATATCAAAATAAGTATCTGGATCGTCGATGAGACCATTAATTCTTTAGCATGTGCTGACGCCTAGCTCAGCTGCTAACAGAACTATATCTAATCTAATTAGATTTATTATCGACCCAAATGGCTTCTATTGCTGCCTCAGTTGCAGCAATAACCCGCATCTGTTGTTTATTCGGTAACAGTATATTTCTTGGAAGATTTCCAGCTCACTGTACCGTTATACTATTGTATAGTACCTTTGTTACGACTTATAGTCGTTATCATGAAAGCCAAGCCTTCACCGATTATATTATGGAATATCATTTCCAAGAAATGATATATCATAATTACTCAGGATATTCACTGTCAGTGCGCTCCCACTAACCTCTTTATATACACAAGAATTATTTTCGTTTTGAATTAAATCATAAACTATTATGATTACATCAAAACGACAATTCCAAGAACCTATTGCTTGCTACAATCCAAACATGGATCGAGTAACCTGCAAACCTAGTTTACTTGTTATGGTTCGACAAAATCGTCAGGATGTCGTAAACATCCTCCGAAAGGTTTCCGTTAAGGAAAGCGGTTTTGTCATTCAGCTGCCACATTTCATGAATGGAACATGCAGCATTAGCAAGCATTGTCGAAATGGATTTGCCGTGGCAACAGGTAAAAGGTTTCGTCGTAATCAACAAAATGTTGATAACTCTACCTTTTCGCTATAAGCCTAGCTTAGTACGTTGGTATGTTGCCATCCATGTATGTTTTCCTTGAAGACTTATATAGTACCAATAGGCACAATACCTTGCGGTACATCAACTAGTGTCTAAACATAGTTGGTATACATGGAATCCACTTCGGACTTTATAGCACTTTGCCATAATAGGGAGTCGATACCTTGTATCACTTCCTCATACGTAGTCAGTTGGTATTCCTCAATAAGATAGACATCTTTATGAGGTGAGATCAGAAACCCATTCCCCAGGTTGTCTTCTGATTCTCTCCGACCTACGCGGTTCTTGTGTATTCGAATATTATTGGAATAGTTTCATCCTTGATGAACTATTTGTGTTCCATTAGGACTCGGTACCTGGAATAGTATTACTCTGATTTTCATCGAGTTTTACTATCCTCCCACTTACCACTGCATATCGGTATTCCTCTCAGGAAAACCACATGGTGAGCAACAATCTAATTGTTCTCTAGTGAGGTGTATAAGTACAATACTTTTGGTATCCATAGGATAACCTACAATTGGCACTTATCCAATTTGGGTTCTTATTTGGTATCATCCAAACATATGCCTAACATACCCAAATCTACAGGAATGTGAAACCCGGTTTCTTTCCCGTTCATATCTAATATGAGATCTGTCAAACAGATATTATGGAACCTTATTCAAAATAAGTTCTTGCACTGGTTAAAGCTTATCCGTTGAAAGAAATGGTAGCTCAGAGTGACTCATGATTAACCTTATCATGTCTAACAAAATTCGGTTAATCATGTTCGGACACACCGTCAAAATGACGTGTTCCGGGAGGAGTCCTCATTGAAAGAATACTATACTCTTTCAAGTATATGAGAAACTTATTGCTTAAGTATTTCCATTACGGTCTTACCATGACGGTTTAATTCTTTAGCCGATCTGTTTGTCTATTTCGTGTCGAAACTGTGAAAGTTTCGGATTTGTGTTTCAAAAGAAACACATAACCATAACGCGATGTCACATCTGTAAATGTCACGAAATATTCATATCCACATCTAGCCTAGCTAGACATGGGCCCACTACTTCACTATGAACTAGGGTTAACAGATCGGTGGCACTGGCACTTTGCCCAATAAACTAGATTCGTAGACTTTATTTGAATAGAATCAAATCAGTCCTAGTACCCACTCTTCGAAAGCGTGGATATACGATTCTTGTTTAATAGTGTCCCTGAGAACTATGCCACAATTAGTTTCTTAACTGATCAAATCAGTTTGAGCTATTTATTTGTCATATAGTATATTTGAGATATTATTTATATTCAAAATATAAATTCTGTTATTCACATCTAATGTGTTTATCTCAATATCATCTTTATATAATGAAACACTTTAGTGTTCTAGAATATAAAGGTGTTGGTAATTATCTAAGGTCCCAAGATCATATCAAGACATGAAAACATGCGTGAATACACCAATGAAGATAGCGGAATACTTACATTGATCGGTTATGTCGATTTGAAGACGAATCATGCCCAAAAACGCACTGTCTTTGTAAGCCCACTGCAGCAGCCCACTGCCTACAAAAACAGAAAATTGAGTGAAGAAATGGAGCTCCTAGCTTCGTTGGATGGATCCCGTCTCATGGTCGAACCTCCCTACCACCTTCGCAAGACTTGTAAGTGTGCTAGCACTTGAATTTTCACCATGAAAATCCACTCTTGCTTCCCTATTGTTCACGGTTTTTGTGATGAAAAACAGTGAGCAGTTTGCCCCATTTGGGCGTGAGAGAAGAGAGCATTTTGAGAGAGAAAAATGTGTTGTGTTGAATTAAAATGATTTACCAAAAATCAATTTATATTTATGCCATAATTTTCATTAAATTAATAATAAAATTATGACACATAACATGCAATGGCTTAGAGTGTCAAACACTCAAACTCCATGCAATGACATTGAGTGCAATGTACACAATCTACATGCAATGCATTAGAATGACATGTGTCATGTGGGCCCCACACGTTTCCAAATGAAAGTGGGCCCACGTGCACTCACGCGTTCGGGTTCGATATTTCCGAAATACCGAGCTTACGTCGCGACGTTAATTCAATCGAATTTAAATAAATAATTGCGCCTAGCGAAATTATTATTTACGTCGCTAACGAATTAATTCTAAATTAACTCGTTTGCCCGAATTAAAATCTGATTTTAATTCCGCGTCGAAATCTAATTTCGTCTAATATATCGAATATATTAATACATCGATTAATTCCGAATTAATCGTTCTCTCTCTTTAGACGACATTTTATCCCGGATAAAACATCTCCGTTATTAATCCTAGATTAATTTTCTCTCTCTTCTGTATAATCCCAGATTATTCAAGAGTGCGAGTTGTGCGTCATCGGTGGATTATCGGGAAGCGACCCATGAGATCCCCGGATAATCTGGCAGTAAATACGGTCGTCGGAGTGTCCGAATCACGTACGTACCAAGTACTACGTTCTACCGATTTACGAGACAAGGTCGCTCCTAGCAAAACACCAAGTCTACCCAATTCTCCGGACATATCCATTTAAGAATATTAAGATCTGTATCAAGCGTAGTATACTAATGTATTGTGCATATCGGCCCAGTATCGGATAATCACGTGCTAGGGCTGGGGCTGGATAAGTGTCTGCCCCGTCCGAAACACATATCGGATGTCTGGTAACTAGTCTCTATAATCGGATATTCATGACCTGGTCATAATATCACGATTGGATGCGCATCACTTTAAGAGCACTAATACCGTATCCTGCGTGACATCATCTCCATTATGACT
The DNA here is from genome assembly GCA_019454045.1 of Zanthoxylum bungeanum. NCBI lineage: Eukaryota > Viridiplantae > Streptophyta > Magnoliopsida > Sapindales > Rutaceae > Zanthoxylum > Zanthoxylum bungeanum. The sequence goes on from SKCR01013087.1 coordinate 22,801, forward strand.
GGAGTGACACTTCCGTCTTGACATCACATCCAATACACTACGATTCTCAATATACCTGGCATTGGCGTACACAGAACCGGTTACAGTCCTAGACGACCTCAACTAAAGTATATCGATTGTCGTAAGCATTAGCGATGTAAGTCTCAGGTTAAGACTATACACACCTACCTTGATTTCGGCCTCCCATAGACACATAGTCATAATACCAATGGGATTCCGAGGGGTCTATCCAGAGCGAAGCTGTTTCCCGTACCATCGGTGAAACACGACCTCCTATCGCACTTGCATAAGTATCGAATACTTATATATATGAGAACTATGTCGTTGTGCCCTCACAACGCGCACAAGTGCAATACTAGCCTATTCCGCATTATCGATGTCCAGTCTCGATAATACTACGGCTAGGGATATTTAATGATTAATCCTTCGTGGACTGATACTGTCTCATATCATCTCAATCCAGGAACTAATCATAGGGACCTCTCTTCATTTATATATCTATGGTGATCTAATCACAAATGACGAGAGTGCAATTTCCTTGTTACATAGTTAATTTGCTACAGCAACACAATGATCTGTGCAAATAGTGACGCTATGGGTCATATTATCCAACAAAAGGTTCACCCGCAACGGGTTCAACACTGACATAGAGATACTAGTCAAACTAGTTACATTATAACAGTTTCCTAATTGAAGTACTAACCCGAAGGTAGTTCCTAAATTCAGGTATCTACGGTTAAAACATCGACTTTCGTCCCGTTTTCAATTCGCAGATAAATCTCTATTGAAGTTAGTATCCTGTTCAAAACAGATTCTGAACATCAATACATATATTTTATGTACCACACTAAGTATTTAAAATCTAATTTTAATACTAGCTGTGAACATAATTATGACAATCATTTTTGAAGTCAGAGCCTTGCTTGTCTTCAATTCCTTCTTGGGATATGTCCTTTATCTTCCCAAAAGATTATAATGATCTTGCCTTATTGCAAAGTTTGACTTTGTCTCCTTGAGAATAGTCATTAATTCTCCAAGAATTATTTATTGCAATTTAGTATTTCAAAGATCTAAAATAGATCCATGAAAATCCTTCAATCATTTATCATACTTTAAGGATCTAATCCTTAGTTCTGATTCAGAATTAAGGAGTCTACTTGACAAGTATAATGGATTAAGCACTAAAGTCATCATTACATGAATATTCCAAATATCATATTCCACTTGTTTGCTTAACTCCGAGCTTAGGCTTAATATGTTATTTTATCAATAAAGTAACTTATTATTTTTCCAGGACCATCCTGAAATTATTCCCAATTTGAAAATTATAGTCGTCTAAATACATTTTCACCCAGGATTATGTTTTAAACACTAATCTTTCAATTTTATCTTGATTCTAATAGTCCAACTATTTAATCAACGATTTGTGGTACTATGTATTATATTGATTATTATAGTCCAACTATACAATCAAATATATTTAAATCAATTAACCTCAATTACATTGATTACTATAATCCAATTATAAAATCAACTGTAAATTGAAATTAATTAATTCAAATATATTGATTACTATAATCCAATTATATATTCAACTATAATACAGTCCAACTGTTAATTAAAACAACAATTTAAATATTAGTCCAACTAACATTTAATTTAACGACAAAATAATTTGTGATTGAGTGCGTATGGCGAGTAATTGAACGAATATTGCAAATTCAATTCTTGCCTCCCAATATTTTTCGGCGAGCCTCTAACCCTCTGTCGAGTACTCGGGAAACCGTGTTTCCTAGTGGGCTAGGATCCCGTTAAATATCACACAATCTTGACTTTGGCCAACAAATTGTATGATAATTAACTAGGTAGATCTCTAAGATCAATTGGATCCAATCCAATTCCCAGATCCGGTAGGGGGACATCCAAGTCCGAAACATATATATTATATATGCTAATACATCCAATGTATTACCTAACATTTTTCCTCTGAATCAACTAAGCCTTGGCTTTGGCACAACAAACTTAGTGATCCCAGTCAAGCGCGACCCATTGACCATGGAAAGCTTCGTAATCAATGTCGATGGACAAGAAGTGGTCTTGACTTTGGCCAACAAACCACAACTTGGACAAGACACCAATATGGAACAAAGCCTTCGTGATTCAAACACATCTTCGACAGACAAAGGCCTTGACTTTGGCCAACAAACCAATGCCGTCTCGGATCTTGAGTGAGAATCACTCAATGGAAGGAAAGACGTTTAATATTATTTGAGGGTTTTGCGCGTGCAAATTGGCAACCAATTTATTATCTTTGTTAAGGTCTCATCATCATACACCCTTAAACATGCATTCTAAACACATAATAAAGCGCATATGAATAAAATAATAATGATATGCAGATGGATACTTTACATTGATCCTAGATCAAATCTCTCTTTCTCTCTCCCGCTAGCACAAGTATTTACTTCTACCCGTTACACTACACTTCTAAAGAAACCTCATTTAAATTGAGGGGAATAGGTGAGAAGAGAATACAAAGAGTATAGAGGTGATAAGGTTGGACACGCAGGTCCAATTAATAAATCAAATTATTACAATTTCTAAAATTTTCCCACCCGACTAATATCCATCCGATATACATTATTCATGCATCGCAACCATGTATTCATACAAGCATGTTATCAATCAATCTAATCCAATTAATTAATCTGATAATTAGTGATCATCCAATGTTCAAACAACGATTTGATTTTGCGCGAGTCAAACTCGTTTTGCGAACACGTACTCAAAGTACGAATTCTCAAATTAAATTAAATTACATAATTAAATCCAATTTAATATGCATTTAATTCTAATTCACTATTTAATTCCAAATTAAATATTACACTTTTATTAACGAACCTTTACGACTTAAATTCCAAATTTAATCGTAACGGGTCTCAAAGCCCGATTAACATCTAATGTTTATTTAATTAAAGTCCAATGGGCTTTTAATTAATTTCCTTAAGGCGTGGACTTTTGGTCAACTCGGGTCAAACCGATAACTAAAGTCCAATCCGGGATTTACCCCATAAGCCCAGAAATTAATTTTGGCCCATTAGGCCCAATTAAATAATTAAGGTCCATTAAGTCATAATTGGACTTTATGGATTCGGTTTTGGGCCTAATTGGATCCAACCAAATTGCCCTAAACCTAACTTGGTACAACCAAGCCCAAAAGCCCAATTACAACCTTTAAGGCCCCATTTCCAAAATAAGCCCAAATTAATTAACTTATAAAATTCCAAATTCCATAATTAATTAACCTAAGTGTAATACACAATTAATCACCCAATTAATATTTCTAAAACATCAATTAGCCTAATTAATCATGCACTTAACAAAACATGTCCAACACATTTTTTTTATCAAAATCAAACCACTTAAAGTCTCGGCAATTAGGGGTTTTTCAATCCGATTCGGTTTCAACCCAATTGAATCCACAATCATTATTTCCCAAATCAATTCAACTCATCCAATGAATTAAAATAAAAAAAAAACACAATGAATTTCAAAAATTCAAAGAATTCGGCCAAGCCTACTTTTAAAGGGAAAATTGTTCCAAATCAAAATTCAATCCAATTGAACTTCAAATTAACATTACCCACTTGTTTTAAGTCATCCAATGATCAAACAAACAAAAATTACCAAGACAATAAGGGCTTATCATTTTCGGCCATGCCCAAAAATTTGGGGAAAAATGGATCCAATCCAATTTCATGAAATTGATCATGCACAACTTCAATTAATCAACATACAAGCATACTTAATCAATCAATTTAACCAAATCATGCTTCAATTGATTTTACCCAATTTCAAACCCAAACGTTTTCATGCTTGATCAAAGCTCTGATACCATTGTTGGTAACTAATTAGGTCCCAAGATCATGAAATCAACATGAAAAACGCATGAATACACATCAAAGGAGATGCGAAATATACTCACATTGACCGGATCTTGCGACGCGAAGAAGAAAACTCCTCCAAGAAGCTCGGCAGTGGCTCTCCTTGGCAGTAGGGTACTCGGTTTTGACTGGTTTGGCTCCTCAAATAATCGGCCATTGATGACTCCATTGAAGCTCCAAGCATCAAGCTTCAAAATCGGTTTCCAAGCTCACAAGAACACTGCCCTATCACCTTTGTATTGACCCAAGTGTGTGCTAGCACTTTTGTTTTGCCACAAAACACTCTCTTTTCTTCTCCTTGTTACTCGGTCGAACCAAAAATGGAAGGAAGAAGAAGAAGGCTCAAAGCCGAGATGGAGAGGAGGGAAAAGAGAGGGAAGACCGAAAAGTGAGAGAGAGAAAATAAAATGTAAAGGTTTTATATTTTCCAAAAAATTAAACCTTTTACCACTTTCTCAATTTTCAAAAGAAAAAACATTAAATGCTTTCTTTCATCTCACATCACTCACATCACTCAATCAAGTGACAACTTGTCACATCACTCAAAGTGACATTTGATTTGATGCTTGATGTGACTAATGATTTGACGCTTAATTTGACTTGCGTGCCGCACTCGAATTCGAAATGCGAATGCGCTCGCAAATAATCCCGGGCTCGGGTTCGCTAATTGCAAATTAACGAATTTTACGTTGCGATGTAATGAAATGATTATGCCTAGCGAAATCACTATTCACGTCGCTAATGAATTAATTCTAAATTAATTCGTTTGCCCGAATTAAAATCTAATTTTAATTCCGTGTCGAAATCCAATTTCGCATAATATATCGAATATATTATTTTATTGATTAATTCCAAATTAATCGTTATCTCTCTTTAATTAATATTTTATCCCAGATAAAATATCTTCGTAATTAATCCCAGATTAATTAAAGTGCGAGTCATACATCATCGGTGAATCTTTGGGAAGCAACCCATGAGATCCCCGATATGTTGGCAGTAAATACGGTCGTCGGACTATCCGAACACGTAAGTACCTCGTACTACGTTTGTACCGATTTACAAGACAAGGTTGCTTCTAGCAAAGCGCCATGCCTACCCAATTCTCCAGAAATATCCTTATAGGAATATCTAATCTATATCAAGCGTAGTATACCGAAGTATTGTGTATGTCGATCCAGTATCGGATGTTCACGTGCTAGGCCTGAGGCTGGAATTGTGTCTGCCCCGTACGAAGCACATATCGGATGTCTGGCAACTAGTCTCTATAATCGGATATACATGACCTAGTCATAATATCCCGATAGCTCGAGCATTTAAGAGAACAAGTTCCGTATCCTATGTGACCATCATCTCCATATGACTGGAGTGATACTTCCGTCTTAACATCACACCCAACACACTACGATTCTCAATATACCCAGAATTGGCGAACACAGAATTTGTTAAAGCCCTGGACGACCTCAACCAAAGTATATTGATTGTCGCAAGTATTAGCGGTGCAAGTCTCAGGTTAAGACCAAATACACCTACCCTAATTGCGGACTCCCATAGACACATAGTCATACTACCAATGGGATTCCGCAGGGGTCTATCCAGAGCAAAGCTGTTTCCCGTACCATCGGTAAAACACAACCTCCTATTACACTTGCATGAGTATCTTATACCCAAATATATGAGAACTATGTTGTTGTGCCCTCACAACGTGCACAAGTGTAATACTAGTCTTTTACGTATTTATCGATGTCCAATCTCGATAATACTCTGACTAGGGATATTTAATGATTTATCCTACGTGGACTGATACTGTCTCATATCATTCTCCGTCCAGGAACAAATCATAGGGACCTCTCATCATTTATACATCTAGGTGATCTAATCACAAATGATAAGAGTGCAATCTCATTTGTCACATAGTTAATTTGTACAACAACACCATGATCTGTACAAATAGTGACGCTATGGGTCATAATTGTCCAACAGTTATATGTTTGAGATTCATTTATATTCAAAATATAAATACTGTTACTCACATTTAATGTGTTTATCTCAATATCATCTTTATAAAATAAAACACTTTAGTGTTCTAGAATATAAAGGTATACCCGCAACAGGTTAAACTTAGATATAGAGATAATGTTTCTAGTCAAACTAGGTACATTTTAATAGTTTCCTAATTTAAGTACATGCCCAAATGGTAGTTCCTAAACTTAGGTTTCTACGGTTAAAACAGCGACTCTCGTCCCGTTTTCGACTTGCAGGTCAATCTCAACTGAAGTCAGTCTCCTGCTTATCAGTAGATTCTGCACATCAGTACATATCTATATACCACATCTAGTATCAAAATCCAATTTTGAAACTAATAGTGAACATGTTTATGACAAACATACTTGAAGCCGGAGCCTTGCTCCTATTCACTTCCTTCATGTCTGCCTTGTCCATACGGCAGTCACGAATCCAGTGACCCCGTTTGCCACAGTTTAGGCAGACATCTTGGGACATGTCCTTTGTCTTCCTAGAAGACTGTGACGAGTTTGCCTTTGCCCATTTTAGAAGCTCTGGCTGTGCCTCCTAGAGAATAGCTATCAACTCTCCAAGAGTTTACTCTTGGTTCATAATGAACCTGCCCCAGCTTTCAGGTAGAGACTACGAGATCAAATCTTTGGTAGTCTCGGCCACGTAGGTTATGCCCAGCTAACCTAGTTGATCGATGTCAGCAATCATCTGCGACACCTAGTGCTCGACAGATGTACCCTCTGACATACACGAGCGAAAGAGCTTCTTTTGCAATTTGTACTTCTAAGATATAAGAATAGATCTATGAAGATCTTTAATTTCATCATCATGGTACAAGGATCTAATCCTTAATTCTGACGACGAAATCAAATAGTCATTGCAGTAAGTATAAAGGATTGAGTACTAAAGTTATCATCACATGAATCTTCCAAGGATCATATTCTACTATTTGCTCAACTCCGGGCTTAGGCCCGAGATGTTTCTCTATCAAATAGAATAACTTCTCGGTTCTCAGGACTATCCTGGGGTTTTATTCCCATTCTGAAAATTTGAAGCCGTTTAAAGACATTTTCTCCCAGGATTATGTTTTAAACGCTAATTTTTCAGTTATCTTGATTGCTATAGTCCAACTATCCAATCAACTATTTCGGGTACAATTAAATATAATGATTGCTATAGTCAAACTATATAATCAACTATAATTTGATTGGTTAAATTCAAATATACTGATTACTATAATTCAATTATATAATCAACTATAAATTGAAGTAGTTTGAAAACAGTCCAACTGTTTAATTTAAAACAACAATTAAATATTAGTCCAACTAATATATATTTAAATTAATGACGAAAAATTGAAATGAGCGCGTATTGGCAAGTATCTAAACGAAATTGCAAATTTAATACTTGCCTCCCACTATTTTTCGGCGAGCCTCTAACCCCCTGTTGAGTACTCGGGAAACCTAGTTTCCTAGTGGGCTAGGATCCTGTTAAATAACACACTGTGGGACACAGGATCTGGGACGACGCATGATGTCCCAGGCTCGCGGCCCGGTTGGGAGTATGGAGTAGCCACGGGGGACTAAACCGAAGAATAATGGAGTCACCACCCGTTGTGAACCGGGAAAATGAGATTTAAGGCCGCACTCACCTCTCGCAAGGGAATACCTCAAACCGTTGGGTTCGGAATGGTCCCTTACTTATGTCACTTGTAATGAAAGGATTTGTGTAATAATTTAATCAGGCCTAAGTACACTTATTTCTAAGAGTATCATGCTTCTAAATCCACATGCATGAAATTAATCATCACAACATGCAACATCACATGGCAATCTCATGAACATTTCTCAATCATATGATAGGGAAAACTAAGAACAACCTAATCATGCTTGAGTACTATCTCATGAATATATTAACCAAATAACATGCTAACAGCCTAATCATGCTTGAATATCATCCCAAGAGCACATCAAATGGATAAATACAGGAATACAAATAATATGATTGCTACATAATGCAAGGGAGATCACCCAAAAGGCAGTTGTGCATGAAATATGATGAGACAGACTTAGTTCAGTGTGTGCGCGCGTTCGTGTAGCGTTCGTAAACGCGTTCGAACGGTAAACAGAAGGTTCGCGTTCGTGTAGCATTTGATAACGTGTTCGAACGGATCCAGACCTGATGAAACAAAATGCATGCGCGTTCGAGTAGCGTTTGAAAAACGCGTTCGAACGGGAAACAAAAGGTTCGCGTTCGTATAGCGTTCGATAACGCGTTCGAACGGGAACAGACCTGATGCACAAAATGTGACGCAATACATATATAAAAAGCAAATAGCGAAATACGAAGCGCGGAGAAGCATCGTGGCGAAGGATTTTAACCTCTTCAATTAGAGGACCTTTCATCGTACTTACTAAGCCCATGCGCTTATCTCAATCCATATAAAAAATAAAGACAATAACCATAGACTTCATGTACCCGATTGAACACATCTTGCATTCAACCGAATATACGTTAATCGGCGCGGCAAAGCATCATGGTAAATGATTTTAACCTCTTCAATTAGAGGACCTTTCATCGCACTTTTTAAGCCCATGCGCTCGATCACATCATGCATACAAGAATAAAGGCAATCATATCAAACTTAGTATATCCAATTGAACATATCTTATATCCAACCGAACACACATCAACCGGCGCGGCAAAGCATTGTGGTAAAGGATTTTAACCCCTCCAAATAGGGGACCTTTAATCCGACTTAGTAAGCCCATGCGCTCGATTGTATCATACATACAAAAGTAACATGCAGAATTCAAATAACGAAAAATAAATAAATCAAGCAACATAAAACAAAAGAATGTGATGTTTACTCAAGTGGTACGTGGAGTTGTATCCCGAGTACAGATCATACTACCGTCTATCCGTAATCGGCTATGAAATTTATGTCCGGGTTTCCATCCTATATACCACAAGAGGCGACACATTTTCCATTTCATTCAAGCCACAACATGCATCCACAAACGACTCTCATGCGAATAGAATTCAATAAACAATCAAAAGATGAATATAAACTAATGAGAAAAGTTCCCTCAGGTCTAACCTTTTAAATCACCTCTCGGATGTACGGTACACGATCGTCGGAAGGGTGGATGCTCCGCAACTCTTTCGGTTCACTGGTTCACTGCTCTCGTTCGTTGTCCTACTATTTTGAGTCGTCGTTCTCCGTCTTTTGCTGCTGCTTTTGACTCCGATTCGCTGTCGTTTTGCCACTGTTCTGCTGCTGTATTTTAGTTACTGTTCTTGTGATGTTTTGGCTACTGTTTTGGGTGTGATTTTCGGTGGTGTTATGGTGTGGTTCGGGGGCTGTTTTATGTGTGTGTTTAGGGCTGCTGAATGCGTGTTTTAGGGCTGCTGTATGGGCTGTTTTTCGGTGATACAAGGTTGCTAAATGGAGGTCTAGTTTTTGGTGATTAGGGGAAGTGGATGAAGAGAATTTTTGTGTTATTTCTTTGTAGTATGCGTGAACTTCGAGGGTTTATGTCTGTGTTGTGATTTTCGTGTGAGTTGTATGTATATTATGTGTATGAGCTAGCCCAGTGCATGTCTTGGTTATGGGTTGTTTATATAGAGAAAGGTTAGGGCTACTCCTTGTCTCACAAGGAATGGATTTTGGCATTAAAAGGAGGATTTGATTTGGTATTCAACAAGGAAATGATTAGATTGAGGGGGGACAAATTTGGTTTAGATTAGGAAGTCAATATCTTTAATTTGTTATAATTGATTTTAATTAGTCATGACATCTTTTTAATTTAGTATGTGATTTTGTTTAGTTAGGAAGGAATCTTGTGTAATTGGTGGGTGAATATCTTAATTAAGGAATTAAAATATTTGATTGATTTTAATGTTTATTTTAATTTGGTATTGATTTTTAGATTTGTTTTGATTTCACCATGTGTTAAATATGTGTTTTAAGTGGGCTTGGGCGTGTGGGCCAAGGCCTGGGCGAATTGGGCTCGATGTGAGGCTAGCAGCAAAACCAGAATTACCGACAACCGTTCGAACGCCTCTTCGAACGCGGCACGAACGCCTGCAATCTGTTTGGTGTTCGAACGTATACATGAACGCAGCACGAACGAAAACAGTGAACCTTGTTTATTCTGAATTTCCCCTTCCGATGTCCGTTTTTCGTGACCTCCGTGACTTAAAAGGTAGTGTCTCCCAATGAGACTCATTATAGGGACTTATATGCAAAAATGAAGTGCCTACAGTCGCCCCCACTTTGATGGGACTTGTGTAATGTGTAACAGTGACAATCCTATCAAAGTTATGCAATGCATTTTCACTTACCTGGCTCGCCAGCTGCCACTTGACTTACCATGTGTTGAGTTGAGATGATTTGGCGGTGAGGTGCTGCGACCCTGGTTCATTACCGAAACCGTGCTCCATTTTTAGAGCGCCATTTTCGGCATCTTTTGTGTGTGTGCCCATTTTGGAGCGCCATTTCCGGCATTTGCTGTGTGTTCCATTTTGGAACGCCATTTTATTTTCGGCCTTTGCTGTGTGTGCTCCATTTTGGAACGCCATTTTCGGCATCTGTTGTGAGTGCTCCATTTTGGAGTGCCATTTTCGGCGTCTTTGTGAGTGCTCCATTTTGGAACGCCATTTTCGGCATCTTGTTGTGGGTGCTCCATTTTGGAGTGCCATTTTCGGCCTTTGCTGTGTGTGCTCCATTTTGGAACGCCATTTTCAGCATTTGCTGTGTGCTCCACTTTGGAACGCCATTTTCGGCGTCTACTATGTGTGCTCCATTTTGGGGTGCCATTTTCGTCATCTGTTGTGGTAGCGGTCCATTTCCGAATCGTGTTGTGCGAGAATATGGCTCATTTTTAAACCGTTATTTGATGAGATGGTCTTTGGCCGCTACAAACCTGCGAACACAAAACAAACATTGCATGTATGTGATATGTATGCATGTATGCATGGATATGTATCCTATTCCGATGGGTTAGGCCTTCTTTGGTCCATTTCCGAACCGTGCTCCATTTTGGAGTGCCATTTTCGGCGAGATGTGAAGTAGTCCATTTTCGAACCATGCTCCACTTTCGGAGTGCCATACTCGGCCAAACTGATGCTGATGTGGGCTCACCCCTGGGACTCATCCCTAAACTGAAACTGATGTGGGCCTCGGCCCTGGGACTCATCCCCAAAACTGAAACTGATGTGGGCCTCATCCCCCTAAACTGATGATGATACTGATGTGGGCCTCGCCCCCAAGCTGATATTGATGTGGGCCTCGGCCCTAAACTGATGCTGATGTGGGCCTCGCCCCAAGCTGATACTGATGTGGGCCTCGGCCCTGGGACTCATCCCCGAACTGTAACTGATGTGGGCCTCGGCCTTGGGACTGTTGGTTACTATAATATGTCCCAAGGAAAGATTAAGCATATATGAAATACAACAAAGAATATATATATAAACATGAAGTATGGCGGAATCATACTTACAATATCTTGTGATGAAGAAAACAAGCCAAGATGGAAGCTCCAAGGTGGATGATTTTCGGCCAAGGTGAGAAGATGTGGAAAGCTCCAAGCTTTGAGTATTCCAAGCTCTATGATGGTTTCCCTATCA
>SKCR01013088.1:0-34817 GCA_019454045.1 Zanthoxylum bungeanum
TCTTCATTTTTGTGGCAAGATTTGAAGAAGTTGTGCATTCAAAATCACAACAAAGGCTAGCACCTTCAAGGGATCATACATAGGTGATATGGGAAACTAATCCTTGAGCTTGGGAGGATCAAACAAAGCTTGGAGCTGCACTTTCCACCTTGGCTGAATTCATCACTGCACAAAGGAGAAGTTTTCATTTCATCAACGCATCCGCATTCTGATTTTTGTGAGTATGATTCCGCCATACTTCAATATTGTTCATTCATTTATATATATTTTGTTTGCTCTTGTTGATCTTGGGGCTTGGTAATAGAAACCAACACATGGTTAGTTCTCATTTTTGTACATCAATAACAGTTCGACTGTAGCCAAGAACGGTCTCAGGATGATAGATACATCTTGTCTTCTTCCATGTCAAAGATAATGAAATCCACTGGGAGAATGATTTCGACTTTGACCAGCACTCTTCAACTACACCTCTCGAAAATACGAGCGTTCTATCAGAAGTTGCAGAGAGACTGAGGTGGGCATTGTTTCTCCAATCTGCAGTTCATGTAGATCGAAAAAGGCATCAAATTAACACTAGCACCTAAATCACAAAAGCTTTACTGATGTAATGTTCTCCTATGGTACATGGGACGGTGAAAATGTCAGGATCTTTCAACTTTGAGCATTGGCCAGTTGTCCAATTTGATTTTCCAGTGCCTTTATAGAAGCTGATTGGCTTTGAAACATATCATCATATTTTTTTAATTGAGCTAGCACTTTCGCTATTCCTGGTTCTTTTTCATGCTCTTGGCCTTTGATATGCTGTTGGAATCCGGGTGGTGGATTGTTCCTTTGCCCTAAATTGTTGCTCCATGCAAAATTGGGGTGATTCCTCCAACCTGGGTTGTAGGTGTTGGAATATGGATTGTTTCCCTGTCTGTTGAAATTGTTGACATAATTCACCGTCTCATCATGTTGGTTGAATGATTCTGACTCTGGTGCTCCTTTATATGGTGAACTTGTGGATCCAATATTACTTTGCATGCTAAGAGTTTCCATGAATTTTCATATCTGATCCAGCTTGGCATTCACTGTTGTGTTGGCTCCAAATTCATAAATTCCTACGATTCGTTGGATCATTCTCCTTTCTATTGCCCAAAGACTTGTTGTTGGATATTTCTTCAATTAGGTCCCAGGTCTGATCTTCTCATTTTTCCATTAAAGCTCCTCCAGCAGTAGCATCAATTGTGGTTCTCATTAATCCAGAAAGTTCATTGTAAAAGGTTTGGACTTGTAGCCACTTTGGTATCTCATGGTGAGGACATTTCCGGAGTAACTCCTTATATCTTTCCCAAGCTTCATAGAGAGATTCTGAGTCATGTTGCGCAAAGGATGTGATGTCATTCCTCAGCTTTGCAATTCTGGCTGGTGGAAAGTACTTTGCAAGGAATTTGGTGGCTAGAGTGTTCCAAGTTGGGATGGAACCTGCTGGTAGTGAATGTAGCCAAGCCTTAGCTTTGTCTTTCAAGGAATATGGGAAAACACGCTGTCTCACTGCTTCTTCAGCTGCTCGATTGTAATTGAAAGTGCCACAAACTTCCAAGAAGTTGCTGATGTGGGCATTAGGATCTTCAATTGCATTCCCCCAAATTGAACCGACTGTTGCATCATCTGAATGCATGTTTTGATGTCACACGTATTTGCTGGTAAATGAGGAAGTACAATACATGAAATGAAGCCGTCAACCACTAGAATAGTTCTGTCTCGAATGGGAATTGGTGGTGCAACTTCCAAAGGTTCAGGTTCCATGTTGATGATTGCTTCTTGGCCTTCTTGTCTTTCCCTTCTCAACTGTCTGATAGTTCTTTCAATTTCTGGGTCAAGCAGACGGATTTCAAAGTTTCTGGTTCGTCTCATGTGGTGTTTGAGAACCTGAAATACAAGAAAACAGAAATAATAAATAAAAATAAATTAGAAACAAGTAAATGTATCTAACCCCAAAATTAATAGTAAAAGTAAAATAAGTCCCCGGCAACGGCGCTAAAAACTTGATTGGCGTGATCACACACGTATAACGCAAGCGTACGTCGATCAAGTAGTATAAAATATATCGATCCCAAGAGTACTTAATACCTAAGCTATTAATTTATGAAGCCAAATGTTTACGAGATCTAATAGATTGGTTGTTTGATTGTATGGTGACTTTAAACTAAAACAAGTAAATAAAATAGTGTGAAAGTGAATTAAAGGTAAAATCAATATTATTAAACTATCTAGGGTTGTGAATCCTTCCAATATCTTTTAAAGATGAAATGGTTATCTCATGTTTGTGCAAATATATGGTTTACTAACCTGGAACAAATTATGCAAAATCATCTGTCGATGGTCAGATGCAAATACCCAGTGTAACCCAATTAATCATATGTCTATGTTAACCAAGTTACCTGAATTCATTAAGATTAAGTTTCAATTTTGGCTACCCCTGGCCGACATGTATATGTCTATGCTGGAAGGAAATCTATTAAGGGTTATCTATCCTTAAGGAAAATCGTGGGCTATTAAGTCTAAGGCTGAAACCTAAAATTCTTTCGTCAAGTTTATTTTAAGTTTTCCACATCAATCTTATTAATGGCCAGTTAACAAAAAGCATTAAGGTTAAGACTTAATAAATAAACATTTATATTACCCAAGACATGAAATAACCATTTATAAACCGGTGATATTGGAATTCATCACACCCCGAGATAATATGTTTAGTTACAAAACATACTTAGGATTACTAAACATTTAAATAAACAAAACATCATAAAAAATAACTTGGAGATAAATAAAAGTAAAATTACAATAATGAAAGAAAATATTGGGGTTAGAGGATCCACTTTTAATATTTCAAAATTAGAAATCTCACTTATTGTCAATGTTTACCGATTAATTAATTATATTTAACCAGACCATAAAGGCGGAAATTCCGTTTGTCTCAATTAAATCCAACCGACCATATAGGCTGTAACAATGTTATTACCTAAACCGACCATATAGGCGAAAACTACGTCTGAATTGTAAAACCGACCATATAGGCGGTAAATAAGGTTGTCACCTAAACCGGCCATATAGGCGGTAACTAATTAATCCAAATTTTAATTAAAATAAGAGAGATTACTCTAATTTATTATATTAAAAGTCTCACATTTTCACCCCAGTAAAATGAGATTACCTGCTCATGCTGTAAATGAAAAAACACAAAATTTTATTAATTAAAAAAAAAAACAAGAAAACTTAAATAAATATACAAGACACTTTCGTTTAGGTTTTCATGGAGAAATTCTTCCAAAGAAAGCATGAAAAATTTACAAAGTTTAGCTTGGTATTTATAGGCAAATCTAAAGGCTTACACCAATTGCTCCACCAAACATGGCACCAAATCATCCACCAACAAGCATGTTTGGTGGAAGTTCGAAAATTTTCATTTTTTATTATATTTTTTAATTTTGAAAATGACTTTAATAATTACACATAACACACGTCGGATATTTTATCAATTTCGGTCATGGAAACTTTAGAATTCTAAATTATTATGAACTTCAAAGTTGTATATCTTTGAGTCTTCTTTAATCTGGAACTTGAATCACCTCAATCCGATATCGGAGTAAAACGTTATAGCCAAAATACGACAATTGCGTAAAGTTGGAATTTCTGAATGTGTACTTCGTTAGAACGCCATTTCAAGTTTCCAATCTCCAAAATCAAAATGTCAAGTCCAGTTTTTGCCCTAATTTGTTCCACATTTCGTTCTGATTGATTCCATTAAGTTCTAATTTTACTTTATTTGCAAAATAAACTAAAACACATCAAAACATTTATAAAACCCAAGAAACTATACAAAATATTAGGTCAAAAGAGTGGGCAATATTGATATATTTACCACTCATCACACCCCCAAACTTAACATTTTGCTAGTCCTCGAGAAAAAAAACAAAATAAAATAACATAAACTTCTTTAAAATAAAATTAAACTAAGCCACTTTCGTAGGGATCACAGTTGCATTTAGCATATGCAACAAGCCTTTAAACCCCTAGGTGTCCCTAGTGGACGAGTTTTAGTCCCGTGAGGGCTTACAGTGATGATACCCACAAACGGCAAACTAATGCACACAAAAGTAAAAAAGACAAAAGAAAAGAGAATAAACAAGTTAATGACTAAACAAGTGAAACTTCTTATCCAAGTTAATAGTTGTTTTCTTTCTATCTAAATTACTAAATAAATGAACTCTCTGATTATTTTTACCATTCTCCATATACACAACCAATAAAGTATTAATAAAATCATTGTGCCCACAATATTCATAAGTGTAATTGAAAAGAGAGTAATATTTTTGTCCTAAAGTTATATCAGAATTCACACATTTTTTAGCAATGGAATTTTTAATTTTTTTTAACAATGTAATTTTTTATTTATTTATATACAACATCTTCCATCCATGTAGCGAGCTTTGGGCCAGTGACTCCCAAACCAGTTGGCTTTAGGGCACTAGGTGTTAAGACACCCTTACAGACTTAATTACTCGGATTTCAGATAAATATATATTTTTTATATTATCTTCAATCCATGTAGTGAGCTTTAGGTCAGTGACTCCCAAACCAGTTGGTTTTAGAGCACTAGATGTTAAAACACCCCTACGGACTTAATTACTCGGATCTCAGACGTTTTTTTTAATCGCTTTTTTAGATGCTTCCTCCAATTAAACTAGATCACTGAATATTACAAAATTTTCAATTACAACTCATGTCCGTATGTTACCATGCATGTTGATAATACCTGTCAACTGAGCATATGAAGAACCATTTTAGTCAGTTTTATGGAGAATTCACAAATTAAATAATTCAAAAGAAAATAAACAAAAATTAACTTGTTACGAAATAGGTTGAGATACGTCTCAGGAGTGGAAATTCCTTACACAACTATCTCACACCAATTTACCTGATTAGTCAAGTTAAAAACCCAAAAACACAAAATATTTTTTAAAATTTTTTATTTGTTTTTTGAAAATTTTTGACTAAAAATCAAATAAAAACAACACAACAATAAAATATTTACAAGATACTAGTTAACTATTCCCCTCCCCCAAACCTAATTGAGACATTGTCCCTAATGTCTAAAAAGTAAGAAGAAAAATTTAGAAAACAGTACCTGGTTAGCTGAAATTCTACATCTAAAAAGAAAATTAAAGGTTAAGATCCAGATTTATCCGACGCTTCTTACTACGATCATTATCAGACCAATTAATCTTGGAAAGGATAGGGTCAATTTGTGGTTCAAATGCTAAAAGTTGGTCAATTAAATCATTGGCAGTTCTGGCAGTGAAGAGGATATCTTTTACAGGTTTCGACACAAACCTAGTTCTCCGGGCATCATCAAGAAACACACAAAGAAAATCATAAAATCCTTCAGCATTAAATAGTCCAATCAGTTTCTGGTGTATGTTTAAGTTCACCCAAGATAGTACTGTAAAAAATTCCTCCATCGTACCCAAGCCACATGGAAAACCAATAAAAGCATCAGCACGGTTAATCAATTCCACCAGTCGTTCAGACATACCTGGCACGATTAGTTCCTCTCCGTTTGACGGTCCTATAAGATTTGCCTCCGCCAGTGGTTTTGGAATGATTCCCAAGACTTGAATGACTGCTTCCTGTACAGCCCTTGAAAAGATCCCCAATAGTCCAAGATTTCCACCGCCATATACCAAGTGTATATTCCTTTCAGCTATTACTCGACCCAATTCCTATGTTGCTTCAACGAACTCTGGCTTAGAACCAACACTAGTACCGCAAAACACACAGATATTTTCAACTCGTATTCTTGAAGTGGCTTCCATTTTTTTTTTATGTATTTCTTTCTCAAACCTGGATGTCTTCAAGAGTGCAATGATGAGTTGAATTTATAACACCTGAAAAATGGTCAGTAATAATAGCACTAGTACCTGTCAAATGACAATTATTAGCTAAATAGTAAAATATATCGTGAAAGTCAAAAAGCCTGGATCCTGTCGCAGAAAATAAAAGAAAATAACAAAACAAATCACAATTATTAGTTAAAGACAAAGAGATAATAATATTTACAAGAAGTAACGGCTTGAATGATGTTTATGCGTCAGGGATAAGCTTCTCATCCAATTTTCTTATAAATTGGCAAAGAGGGTCTTTTAGAGTCAGATTCTCGAGACTTAACTGTTGTTGTTCTTTTCAAAACTGTGCATATAACATGTGAATTGCGTGATACACGATGCATTTCAAGAGTCAATGATATGTTATCCAAAGACTCCTTACTCAAGCCATCCCTAATAAATTTAATTTTATCTTCACGGTTATCAGACATATTTCCTAAAGAACGACAACAAGTATTACATGTCATGCGTGCACATTTATAGCAAACACCAATTTTTTAGCTATTTTCTTTTTAGCGAAAGTACTTCTTCCTAAACCAGACAGATATGAAATAAAAGAATCAGAAGACTCACTTGCCAATCGGACCCGTGCTTCAATAATCCAACGAATGTCATTATGAATACCTTTGATCATCATAAATCTCATTCATTCCAAGCGAGCCTTGTAGACTTTCATCAGAGAGTTTTGAGGGAGAGAAGGAAATTGCTTGTGTAGATTTGCGAGCACGTCTTCCATCATGAATTGTGACTTTACCTATAAAATTAAACACACAAAAAAAAACACACCAAATCACAATATATACACAAATTACATGGGTTGCCTCCCTGCTAGCCCTAAGTTTAACGTCGTCAGCTAGACATGATTTTCTGAACGTTAGGCTTGATATGAAAGTGTGAAACTTTCTTTTTGTCTCTCAAATGATTCTCCCCAAAAGTGTTTGACACGCTGGCTGTTAACTTTGAATGTATAGTTAGTGTTGGGATCAAGTAACTCAACAGCTCCATATGGTAAAACCTGAGTAATCACAAATGGACCTGACCACCTTGATTTCAGCTTTTCAGGGAAAAGTTTCAACCTTGAATTGTATAACAACACATGTTGGATTGGTTTCAGTTGTCTGCGCACTATTTTTTGATCATGTCATTTCTTGGTCTTTTCTTTGTATAATCTGGCTTTCTCATAAGCCTGTAGGCGAAATTCCTCCAATTCGTTAAGTTGGTGGAGCCGTTTTTCTCATGCTTCTTGTGGATCAAGATTTAACTTCTTTAGTTTCCAGTACGCTTTGTGTTCAAGCTCCACTGGCAGATGGCACGCTTTCCCAAACACCATTCGATATAGGGACATACCAATGGGTGTCTTGTAAGCTGTCTGGTATGCCCATAATGCGTCATCCAGTTTTGTAGACTAGTCCATCCTTATTGATCCAACGGTTCTCTCCAAGATTCTTTTGATCTCCCTATTTGAAACTTCAACCTGTCCATTTGACTGTTGATGGTAGGCATTGACAACTTTATGAGTAACTCTGTATTTGGATATGAGTGCATCAAATTATCTGTTGTAGAAATGTGTGCCACCATCACTGATAATTGCTCGAGGTGTTTCGAAGCGAGTGAAAATATTCTTTTTAAGGAATTTTATCACCACTTTTGAATCATTTGATGGAATGCTATTGCTTCAACCCATTTGGAGACGTAGTCTACTACAACTAGTATGTACATGTTTCCGAATGATGGAATAAATGGTCCCATAAAATCAATCCCTCATACATCAAATATCTTCACTTCCAGAATATTTTGTAGAGGTCTTTCATTTCTCCTCGAAATATTTCCCGTTCTCTGGCACCAGTCATATTGAAGAGAAAATAAGTAAGCATCTTTAAATAGAGCGGGCCAAAACAAACCTGATTGTAGGACTTTGGCTATAGTTTTATTTCCGCCGAAGTGTCCGCCGTATGGTGATGAATGACAATACTGCAAGATACTATTGACCTCTTCCTCTAGAACACAACGTCTCAGTAATTGATCAGCACAGCATTTGAACAAGTATGGCTCATCCCAAACATAATGTTTGACTTCCTTGAAGAATTTCTTCTGTTACTAATGTGTTCATTCCAACGATCATTTTCCTGATACTATGTAATTTACATAGTCAGCATACCAAGGGACATCCTGCTATTTCATGGCAAACAACTATTCATCGAGAAAAGTTTTTTTATTGTCAATTCGTTGCCAGTTGTTTCTCCATTCTCGAGCCTCGATAAGTGATCTTCCACTTGGTTTTCTGTCCCTTTCCTGTCTCAGATCTCCACATCAAATTCTTGCAGTAGAAGTACCCAACAGATCAATCTGGGTTTGGCATCTTTCTTTGCGATCAAGTATTTTATTGCTGAATGATCGTAGACCACCACTTTGGGACCCAGCAGATTGTTGGACAATTATGACCCATAGCATCACTATTTGTAAAAGACATGGTGTTCTTTGTACAAATTA
Source organism: Zanthoxylum bungeanum (assembly GCA_019454045.1). Classification (NCBI taxonomy): domain Eukaryota; kingdom Viridiplantae; phylum Streptophyta; class Magnoliopsida; order Sapindales; family Rutaceae; genus Zanthoxylum; species Zanthoxylum bungeanum. The sequence goes on from SKCR01013088.1 coordinate 8,415, forward strand.
ACTATGTGACATAGGAAATTACTCTTTTATCATTTTGTAATTGGATTACTTAGATATATAAATGATAAAAGTCCATATGATTAGTACCTGATTAATAAGATATGAGACAGTATTAATCCATGAAAGGTTTAATCATTAATATCCTTAGTCGTAGTATTATCGAGACTGGACATCGATAATGCGGAATAGGCTAGTATTGCACGTGTGCGTGTTATGGAAGCTTAACGGCATAGTTCTCATATATTTAAGTATTGGATACTTATGCAAGTGTGATAAGAGGTTCTGTTTGCCGATGGTACGGGAACAGCTTCGCTCTGGATAGACCCATCAGAATCTCATTGGTAGTATGACTATGTGTCTATGGGAATCCGAATCAGGGTAGGTGAATTTGGTCTTAACCTGAGACTTGCATCGCTAATACTTGCGACAATCAGTACGCTTTGGTTTTGGTCGTCCGGGGCTTTAACAAGTTCGGTGTACGCCTCTTATGGGTATACTGAGAATCGTAGTGTATTGGGTGTGATGTCAAGATGGAAGTATCACTTTAGTCATATGGAGATGATGATCATGTAGGATACAGAACTAGTACTTTTACGTATTGCAGTCATCGGGATAATATGACTAGGTCATGATTATCCGATTATATAGACTAGTTGCCAGTGATATGATATATGCTTCTTACGGGGCAGATAAAATTCTAGCCCTAGGCCTAGCATGTGACACCCGATACTGGATCGTAGTACACAATACTTAGTATTCTACGCCTGATAAAGATTATGTAGTCCTTAAAAGAATATTTCTGGAGAATTGGGTAAGCACGATGTTTTGCTAGAAGCCAACCATGTCTTGTAAATCGGTAAGAACGTGGTACTAGGTACACACGTATTCGGATAGTCCGATAACTGTATTTACTTCCAACATATCCAGGGATCTCATAGGTCGCTTCCCAAAGATTCACCGATGACATTTGACTCGAACAGAATTAATCTGAGATTAATTATGAGAGAGAAAATTAATCTGGGATTAATTACGACAAGAATTTATCTGGGATAAATTTAAAATAGAAGAGAGAGAACGATTAATTTGGAATTAATCGATTAAATAATATATTGGATATATTAATTGAAATTAGATTTCAAAGAGGAATTAAAATTGGATTTTAATTCGGGCGAATGAATTAATTTAGAATTAATTCGTAAATGACTTTCGTAATAATTTTGCGAGGCATAATTATTTAATTAAATTAGATTTAATTATATCGCAACGGCGAATTTGTTTAATTCAGAATTAAATGAACCCGGGCCCGAGCGAAGTTGCGTGTTGAATTAGCCGACTTAAATTTTGAATTTAAAAGTGGTGGGACCCACTTCACTTACATCAACTTGTTGGACATATGATGAAAGTGGTTAAGCTTAATTTATGGATTTGATTTGTTGAATGTAAGGCTTGCTTAACTTCTAAAACACTCAAACCCATTTTAACACACAAACTTTGTATTTAATCTAAGTCAACTTTGGAAGTAAAGTAGAGTTACTATTCACAGCAAACTCTTTCTTCTTCCTTTGCTCTTGCCGTGAGCTTCTTCCTCATCCATTGAAGTTTTGTTGCAAAATTTCATTTAGCTAGCGCTTAAAAGGAGTTAATTAAGGTGATAGGAAAACTCACCCGAGAGTTTGGAACACGATTTAAAGCTTGGAGCTTCTACATCCAAAGGAATTTTTGAAATCCTAAAACCGATCAAAGTAAGTTTTTCCGCAACTTTCTTCGATTAATTCACACATGAAACACGCTTAGAGATCTCGTGGCAAGTCTAGGACACTAACAATTGTATCAGAGCGAGATCTAAGCTTGATTTGGATTTAGGTGTAGGCACTGCATTTTTGCATAAGACCCGATGATGAGCCTCGTATGGAGGCAATACCCTTTAAGTTGCGGAAGTCGCGGGAAACGGACGTCGGAAGGGAAAACTCAATACCTTGCTAGATTTCATTCATTTACTTTGCCTCGGGTTCGCTCGATTAATCTCTATTTTAACTGTTAGACTCGACCCAAAAGTCCCCGCATCCCACACCAAGCCACACGCCCAAGCCCACCAAAAAGCCATCCCACACGCCCACAAGCCTCCAAGACCAATCCAAAATAATTAAAACATTAAACACATGTTAAAATCCAAACAAATCACCTTAGTAATTTAAATAAATAACATGCCTAAATTAAATAAATCAAATCAAATCTCATTCCTAAATTAAATAAATCAAATCAAATCCTTTTCCTAAACTAAAACAAATCACCTTCCTAAATTGAATAGATCTTTTCCTTATAACACACTAATTGAAGATACCCCCCATGATTGCATGATTTCTTTCCTTCCCATGCAAGGAAAACCCTAGCCCACTCCTATAAAAAGAGACATAAACCAAACCTTAAGACCCTAGCTAGCATCCTCACAAAAAAAACCTTAGCAGATTCACGCCCAAACATAAAAAATACCCATATGACCCTCATGGCAACCTCACCCCAAGAAGCCCTCGGCTTTCTCTTCTTCTTAATCTCTCATCACCGAAAACACCATCAAGAAACCACCACCCTCCATCACCGAAAATACAACACTGAAACAGTCCTCAGTTCACCGCAAAACAACCCCCTCAAAAACCCCCTCCATCACCGAAAATACAACCTGAAACAGCCCTCCAAAACCGTAAAAAACAGTCCCCAAAAATCCCCCTAAACCACCGCAAAACAACCCCTAACCATCAGCCCCATCACCGCGAAAATAGCAGCCCCCTAAACACACTTGGATCACCGAAAATAGTAACCTAAAACCCCCCCCCCCAAAATACTGCAAACTGAACCCCAAAAACAGCCCTTAATCACAAAAAAAAACTGCACCCCAAAAACAGCCCTTAATCACCAAAGAACTACACCCTAAAACAACAGCAAAAACAGCAGCTCAAAATAGAGGAAACAGCAGCCCAAAACAGCGAGGCGACGAAGGAAGATATTGAACCAGTGAACCGAAGGATTTGCGGAGCATTAACCCTTCTGACGGCCACTTAACACACTTCCAAGAAGCGACTTAAAAGGTTAGACCTGAGGGCACCCTTTATTCACTTTCGTTCATCTTTTTAGTTAATTATTATTATTTCTTCGTATGCATCTTGTTGGTTAATGTATGTTATCGTTGTTGGATGAATGATTTTGTGCTATCTCTCGTGGTATATCAGATGGAAACCCAGACGTAAATTTCATAGCCGAATCTGAATATACGGTAGTACGGTCTGAACTTGGGATACAACTCCACGTACTACTTGAGAAACGCACATATTTCATTTTGTCTGATCTTGTGTCCATCTATCGTTTATTATTTCACCATTTACTTCCGTATGCTAGTTATTTATGCCATGATAATGTAATGCGCATGGGCAAATCATGTTGGAAAAGGTCCTCCGTTTGAGGGATGAAAAGCCTAAGGGCTACCTTTACCACGATGCTTTTGCCGCGCCGGACATAATATGTTTGGTTGAACGTGAGATATGTTCAATCGGGCATTCGAGGTCCTATATAGATATTGGCCTTGGTTGCATCTCTTTCGTTTTTATTATTCATTTTTTACGTCGCATTACTTCACGTTTATTTTCAAGCATGATCGCATCTTTAGTTATTTCTTTCACGTTAAGAATTTAATTATCTCTCTTTAATATTTACGCTTAGACAATTATCATTTATTTATATTTCCATTTTATCTGCTTAATGTGTTCATGAGATTGCGAACTTGCCTTTATTTCGTTTACTCCTATATATGCAAACTTAGATATAGGTTATTCTTGCATGTGTATGTTGCGTAGACTTGGGATATTATTGATAAATCCGTTCATTACAAGTGACATAAGTAAGGGACCATTCCAAACCCAACGATTTGTGGTCTTCCCTTGCGAGGGGTGAGTACGGCCTTAAATCATTTCCCAGTTCACGCTGGGTGGCGACTCCTTTATTCTCCAGTTTAGTCCCCCGTGGGCTACTCCGTACTCCCGATCGGGCCGCGAGCCTGGAATAGTGTCGCCCATTTCTGTGTCCTACATTAGGGTATGGACTTTATTTGGGATTTTTTGCTTGGAGCTTGATTTTCTTAAATTGGTTGTTTGGTTGTGGTTGGATGATGATGAATTGGATTTGTGCATCAATAGAATTGAGAAAAATTGATTGGATCAAAAATCCCCAATTCTTTACCCTTGGCCGAAACTTGAACCCTCAATTGCTCATGGTAATTTTTGATAATTAGACAATTGGATGTGTTGTTGGCATGAAATGTATATTAATTGTTAGTTTAATTGGATTGAAATCAAAATTGGATGTTAATTTCATGTTAATTGCCGTGAGTGAAGCATGTTATAGAATTGATTTTGCTTCAATTGTGTTGGACATGAATTGAATATATTAAAGCATGATTAATTAGTTTAATTGATTTTTGGAAATATTGGTTTAACTAATTAATTATGGCAATTACTTTATTAATTAATATGAATTATAATATTATGTTAATAATAAAATTAGTCTTTAAATTGGATTGGGCTAATATTGTTGTATTTGGGCTTAATGGGCTTGGTTGGGCCAAGCTTGGTTTAGGACAATTGGATTGGATCCAATTGGGCCTAAACCATTCCATAAAGTCCAAATATAATACTTGGGCCTTTAACAATTTAATTGGGCCTAATGGGCCTAAATTGATTTTATGGCAAAAGGGTGATTCCTAAATTGGGCCTTGGCATTTGGTTTTGATCCATATTGGCCAAAGCCCATGCCTTAAGAATTAATTAAAAGCCCATTGGACTTTAATTAAATTGACATGGATGTTAATTGGGCCTTTGAGACCCATTAAGATTGGATTTAGAATCTAAGTCTAAATGCACATAAATATGTAATTATTTAATTTGGAATTAAATTAGAATTAGTATTGAATACAAATTAAATTGGATTTAAAAAATTGTAGTTCGATATAATTCAAGAATACGTACTTTGAGTATTTATTCTTAAACGAGTTGGACTCGCGCAAATCAAATCGTTGTTTGAACATTGGATGGTCATTAATTCAAAGATTAATTAATTGGATTAGATTGATTGAATAACATGCTTTGTGTGAATACTTGGATGTATTGTATGAATAATGTATATCAGATGGATATTAGAAGGGTGGGGGCAATTTTGGAAATTATTGTAATAAATTTAGAATTTATTAAATTGGACCTGCGTGTCCAGCCTATTATCTCTTTTCTCATTGTATTTCTCTTCTCACCAATTCCCCTCAATGTAAATGAGGTTTCCTTTAGTGTTATGTAATTGGGTAGAAGTATGAATAGTGCTAGCGGGAGAGAGGAAATGGAGAGATTCGTTCTAGGAACAAATTTGTTATATATCCATTCGTATATCATTATTAATTTATTTCGCGCCTTATTATGCTTTTAGAATGCATGCTTAAGGGTGTATGATGAGACCTAATCAAAGATAATAAATTGGTTGCCAATTACGCAAAAACCCTCATCAAATATTAATCGTTTTTCCTTCCATTGAGTGGTTCTCTCTCAATATCCAAGATTGGCATTGGTTTGTTGGCCAAAGTCAAGATCAATGTCCATCGCGGATGTGTTTGAACCACGAAAGCTTTGTTCTATATCGCATGTCTTTGGCGATTGTGATTTGTTGGCCAAAGTCAAGGTCACTTCTAGTTCATCGACGTTGATTACAAAGCTTTCCCACTGTCAATGGGTCCCGCTTAACTGAAGTCAATAAGCTTGTTGAGCCAAAGCCAAGGCTTAGTTGATTAAGAGGAAATAGGTTAGGAAATATATTGGATATATTTACATATATTGGATATATGTTTCGGACTTGGAGGTCCACCTACTGGATCTAGGAATTGGATGAGATCCAATTGATCTTAGAGATCTACCTAGTTAAGTTTCATATAACTTGTTGGCCAAAGTCAATGTTGTGTGTTATTTAACGGGATCCTAGCCCACTAGGAAACTAGGTTTCCCGAGTACTCCACATAGGGTTAGAGGCTCGCCAAAAAAAAATAGTGGGAGGCAAGTATTAAATTTGCAATTTGTTTAAATACTTGCCAATACGCGCTCTTTTATTTTAATTATCGTTGTTATAAATATATTAGTTGGACTAATATTGAATATTGCTTTCTTTGAACAGTTAGACTGTAACACACACTACTCCACTTGTAGTTGATTATATAGTTGGACTATAGTAATCATTACATTTTGAGTGTACCCAAAATCGTTGATTGGATAGTTGGACTATAGCAATCAAGATGGCTAGAAATATTAACGTTGCGGACATAATCATGGGCGATAATGTCTTTAACGGCTCAATTTTCTAGATTGGGAAATGAATCTCAGGATAGTCCTGGAAGCCAGAAGTTACTCTATGTAATAGAGAAACCTCTCGGGCCTGAGCCCGGAGTTGAGTAAATAGTAGAACATGAGCTTTGGGAGACTCATCGTGATGATAACTTTAATGCTCAATCCATCATGCTTGCCGCAATGAATCCTTAATTTCATCGTCAGAACTAAGGATTAGATCCTTATACCATGATGTTGAAATTAATGGATCTTCATAGATCTAACCTTAGATCTTAGAAGTATGAATTGCAAAAGAAACTCTTTCGCTCGCGCATGTCAGATGGTACATTTGTCGAGCACTAGGTGTCGCAGATGATTGCTGACATCGAATAGTTAAGGTTAGCTGGGCATTACCTACGAGGCCGAGACTTCCATAGATTTGATCTTACAGTCTCTGCCCGAATACTGGGGCGGGTTCATCATGAACCAAGAGAAAAATCTTGGAGAGTTAATGGCTATGCTCAAGGAGGCAGAGCCAGAGCTTCTAAAAGGGCAAGAAACGCAAGGCGCATCTTACTTAGACATCTCAGAAGTCCAAGGCTTGGTCGAAGGCTTCTAGGGGTGTGAAGAAAATGGGCAAAGGCAAAATTGTCACAGTCTTCTAGGAAGACAAATGACATATCCCAAAACGTCTGCCTAAACTGTGGCAAATGGGGTCACTGGAAGCGTGACTACCGTATGGACAAGGCAGACATGAAGGAAGTGAAGGCGGGCAAGGCTCTGACTTCAGATATGTTTGTTATAAACTTGTCCACTACTAGTTTTAGAATTGGATTTTGATACTGGATGTGGTACATACATACGTACTGATGTGCGGGATCTGCTGATTAGCAGGAGACTAGCTTCAGATGAGATTGACCTGCGAGTCAGAAATGGACGAGAGTCACTGTTTTGGTTGTGAAACCTAAGTTTTGGAACTGCCCTTTGGGCATGTACTTAAATTAGGAAACTGTTATAATGTACATAGTTTGACTAGAAACATTATCTCTATATCTAGTTTAACCCTGTTGCGGGTATACCTTTATGTTCCAGAACACCGGGTGTTTTGTTTATAAAGATGATATTGAGAAATACACATTAGATTTGAATAACAATATTTATATTTTGAATATAAATGAATCTCAAACATATAACATGACAAACAAAAGCTCAAACTGAGTAAATCAGATGAGACTTATTTATGGCATTGTCGTCTGGGACACATTAACAAGACTCGTATATCCACTCTTTTGAAGAATGGATACATGGACAGATTTGATCCTAAATCATATGACGTCTACGAATCTTGTTTATTAGGCAAAGTGCCTAAAACGTCTTTTAACGGTAAATGGTGTACGTGCCACCGAGCTGTTTACCCCTCATTCATAGTGACGTATGTGGGCCCATGTCTAGCTAGGCTAGAGGTGGTTATAAAAATACTTCGTAACCTTTACGGATGTTGCATCGCATTATGGTTATGTGTATCTTATGAAACATAAATCGGAAACTTTTGATAAATACAAAGAGTTTCGACACGAAGTAGAAAAACAGACGGTAAAAGTATTAGATATTACGGTTGGACCGTAGTGGAATACTTGAGCAATAAGTTTCTCGATTACTTGAAAGAGTATGGTATTCTTTCAGTGGACTCCTCGGGAACACCTCAATTGAATGGTGTGTCTGTACGGAAAAATCGAACTTTGTTGGACATGGTAAGGTTAATGATGAGTCGCATTGAGCTACCAATTTCCTTCACCGGATACGCATTGAACAGTGCAATACTTATTTTGAATAAGGTTCCGTCAAAGTCTGTTAGACAGACTCCATATGAAATATGGACATGAAAGAAATCGGGTTTCTCATTCCTGAAGATTTGGGAATGCTGGGCATATGTTTGGATGATACCAAACTACAACCCAAATTGGATAAGTGCTCATTTGTAATTGGTTATCCTAAGGAAACTAATTCCACAACTCACAAGAGAACAAATATATTTGTTGCTCTTCATGCGGTTTTCCTAAAAGGAATACCTAAATGCAGTGGTAAGTGGGAGGAAAGTAGAACTCGATGAAAATCGGAGTAATACTTTTTCTGGCACTGATCCCTTAACGGAACACAAACAGTTCATCATGGATGAATCTGTACCACAATCTTCTAATACACAAGAACCGTGTAGGTCGGAGAGAGTCATGAAACAACCTAAGAGGTATGTGTTTCTGATCTCACCTCATGTAGATGTCAATCTTATTGAGGAAGACAAACGGACTACGTATGAGGAAACGATACAAGGTATTGACTCCGGTTTATGGCAAAGTTCCATGAAATCCGAAATGGATTCCATGTATACCAACCAAGTTTGGACACTGGTTGATGTACCAGAAGGCATTGTGGCTATTGGTAGCAAATGAGTCTTCATGGTGAAGACAAACATGAATGGAAACATACAAACGTACAAAGCTAGGCTAGTAGCGAAAGGGTATCGTCATCAACATAGTGTCGATTACAACGAAACCTTTTACATGTTGACATGATTAAATCCATTCGGATAATGCTTGCTATTGCTGCATATTTCAATTATGAAATATGACAGATGGACGTCAAAATTGCTTTCCTTAAAGGAAACCTTTTAGAGGATGTTTACAACACCATGACAGTTTTATCGTGCCAAAACATGCAAACAAGGTTTACAAGTTAACTCGATCCATTTATGGATTGAAACAAGCATTATGTTTTTGGAACCAACATTTTGATGAGATCAATATTGTTTCATTCAAAACGAAGGTGATTCCTGTGTATATAAGAAGGTTAGTGGGAGTGCACTGACAATGATTGTCCTATTCGATGATGATGTATTGCTTCTTAGCAATGACATTCCCATATTACAATTGATGAAAGCTTGGCTTTCATTAAAATTCTCCATGGAATACTTGGGAGATGCAACCTTTATTCTAGGAATAAGGATCTACTGGGATAGATCTAAAAGTTGTTGGCACTCTCCGAGAACTCGTACAATGAAAAACATGTACATGACATGATGTCTCATATACTTTGAGCATATGGAGTCACAATCAGGCCGATCTAGGTGATGGTCACTGGATTGATGTAAAGAACATCATTGAGTATCTTAGACGAACTAAGGATGCTTTCTTAATTTATGGAGAATGAGAACTTGAGGTAACTGGGTTCACCATTGCAAGTTTCCGAATCGATGAAGATGACTTTGAGTCGCAATCAGGGTACATATTTTGTTTGAACAACGGAACAGTGAGCTGGAAATATTCCAAGCAAGATACTGTTGCCGATTCAACAAAAGCGGATTATATTGTTGCAGCTGAGGCAGCAGAATAAGCATTTTGGATCTATAAAATTCCTAATTAGATTAGGAGTAGCTCTGTTAGCAGCTGAGCTAGGCTACAGCACACGCTAAAGAATTATGGTCTCATCAACGATCTAAGTATGTACTTCGACGGTTTTATCTGATACGTGAGATCATAGATCATGGCGATGTAATGATCGAATAAATCGCATAAGATGATAACCTTGTAAATCCGCTGGCGAAAGCGATATCTCAACATAAGAATGAGCGACTCGTACATAGTTCAGGTGTTGGACACTTGAGTGATTGGCTATAGGCCAAGTGGGAGATTGTTGGACAATTATGACCCATAGCATCACTATTTGTAAAAGACATGATGTTCTTTATACAAATTAACTATGTGACATAAGAAATTGCTCTTTTATTATTTTATAATTGGATTACTTAGATATATAAATGATAAAAGTCTATATGATTAGTACCGGATTAATAAGATATGAGACAGTATTAATCCACGAAAGGTTTAATCATTAAATATCCATAGTCGTAGTATTATCGAGACTGGACATCGATAATGCGGAATAGGCTAGTATTGCACTTTTGCGCGTTATGGAAGCTTAACGGCATAGTTCTCATATATTTAAGTATTGGATACTTATGCAAGTGTGATAGGAGGTTCTGTTTGACAATGGTACGGGAACAGCTTTGCTCTGTATAGACCCATCAGAATCCCATTGGTAGTATGACTATGTGTCTATGGGAATCCGAATCAGGGTAGGTGTATTTGGTCTTAACCTGAGACTTGCATCGCTGATACTTGCGACAATCAGTACGCTTTGGTTTTGGTCGTCCGGGGCTTTAACAGGTTCTGTGTACGCCTCTTCTGGGTATACTGAGAATCGTAGTGTATTGGGTGTGATGTCAAGATGGAAGTATCACTTCAGTCATATGGAGATGATGATCACGTAGGATACGGAACTAATACTCTTAAGTACTATAGTCATCGGGATAATATGATAGGTCATTATTATCCGATTATAGACACTAGTTGCCAGTGATCAGATATATGTTTCGTACGGGGCAGACACAATTCCAGCCCTAGGCCTAGCATGTGACATCTGGTACTGGATCGTAATACGAAATACTTAGTATACTACGCCTGATAAAGATTATGTATTCCTTAAAAGAATATTTCTGGAGAATTGGGTAGGCACGATGCTTTGCTAGAAGCCAACCATGTCTTGTAAATTGGTAAGAACGTGGTATTGGTTACGCACGAATTCAGATAGTCCGATAATCGTATTTACCGCCAGCATATCCAGGGATCTCATGGGTCACTTCCCAAAGAATCACTGATGACATTTGACTCGGACAGAATTAATCTGGGATTAATTATGAGAGAGAAAATTAATCTTGGATTAATTACGGCAATAATTTATCTGGGATAAATTTAAAATAGAAGAGATAGAACAATTAATTTGGAATTAATCGATTAAATAATATATTAGATATATTAATTGAAATTAGATTTCAAAGAGGAATTAAAATTGGATTTTAATTCGGGCGAACGAATTAATTTAGAATTAATTCGTAAGCGACTTTCGTAATAATTTTGCGAGACATAATTATTTAATTAAATTAGATTTAATTATGTCGCAACGGAAAATTTGTTTAATTCGGAATTAAACGAACCCGGGCCCGAGCGAAGTTGCGTGTTGAATTAGCCGACTTAAATTTTGAATTTAAAAGTGGTGGGACCCACTTCACTTACATCAACTTGTTGGACATGTGATGGAAGTGGTTAAGCTTAATTTATGGATTTGATTTGTTGAATGTAAGGCTTGCTTAACTTCTAAAACACTCAAACCCATTTCAACACACAAACTTTGTATTTAATCTAAGTCAACTTTGGAATTAAAGTAGAGTTACTATTCACAGCAAACTCTTTCTTCTTCCTTTGCTCTTGCCGTGAGCGTTTTCCTCCTTCATTGAAGTTTTGTTGCAAAATTTCATTTAGCTAGCACTTACAAGGAGTCAATTAAGGTGATAGGCAAACTCACCCGAGAGTTTGGAACACGATTTAAAGCTTGGAGCTTATACATCCAAAGGAATTTTTGAAATCCTAAAACCGATCAAAGTAAGTTTTTCCGCAACTTTCTTTGATTAATTCACACACGAAACACGCTTAGAGATCTTGTGGCATGTCTAGGACACTAATACGAGTAACTCATTTTCAGTGGTTGTGTAGTTGAGTTGAGCTTCATTCAGAGTTCTGCTGGAGTAGAAAATGGTATGGATAATTTTGGCTTTGCGTTGTCCCAAAACTGCACCTACAGCAAAATCACTAGCATCGCACATCACCTCAAATGGAAGGGTCCAGTCCGATGCTACTATGATGGGGGCAGAGACCAGCTTCTGTTTCAAGATTTCAAAAGCTTTGTGGCATTCTTTGGTGAAGTTGAAAGGCACACATTTCTCCAGCAGATTGCACAGCGGTTTCGCAATCTTGGAGAAGTCTTTGATAAATCTCCAGTAAAAGCCTGCATGTCCGAGAAAACTATGAATCCCTTTAACTGATGTTGGTGGAGGTAGTTTTTCAATTCTTTCGATCTTTGCTTTGTCTACCTCGATTCCCTTTTATGAGATCCGATGTCCCAGCACAATGCCTTCTTGCACCATGAAGTGGCAGTTCTCCCAGTTGAGTACCAGGTTGGTATCTTCGCACCTTTGTAACACCTTTTCCAAATTTTGCAAGTAGTGGTCGAAAGAGTCTCCAAATACAGAGAAATCATCCATGAATACCTCCATACTTTGTTCCATCATGTCTGAGAAGATGGCCATCATGCAACATTGAAATGTGGTATGAGCATTACATAGTCCAAATGGCATTCTGCGGAAAGCAAAAGTACCATACGGGCATGTAAAATTAGTTTTCTTCTGATCTTCTGGGGCGATGGAAATCTGATTGTACCCCGAGTATCCATCCAGAAAATAATAGAAATCATGTCCCGCCAATCTGTCTAGAATCTGGTCAATGAATGGCAGTGGAAAATGATCTTTCCATGTTGCTTTGTTCAGCTTCCTGTAGTCCATGCATACTCTTCATCCAGTCATTGTTCTTGTTGGAATCAGCTTGTTCTTTTCATTTGTGACTACAATAATTCCTCCTTTCTTTGGCACACATTGCATAGGACTCACCCATGTGCTGTCAGAGATGGGGTAAATGATGCTAGTATCCAACTATTTGATAATTTATTTCTTCACGACCTCCTTCATGATTGGATTTAGTCTCTGTTAATGCTCTACTATGGCTTTGTACTCATCGTTCATCAGAATCTTGTGCATGTAAAATGATAGACTAATGCCTCAAATGCCTGATATAGTCCAGCCAATGACTTTCTTGAGTTCTCGTAACACTCTCAGTAACTTTTCTTCCTGCTCCAATGTTAGTGACGAAGAAATAATCACAGGTAAATTAGAAGAGTTTCCTAAGAATGCATACCTGAGATGGCTCGGAAGTAGCTTCAAGTCTAGCTGTGGCGGTTCTTCAATCGAGGGCTTGATTCGCTCTTTTTTTTCGGTAATTCCAAACTTTCCACCTGTGATGTCGATTTGAAGCGAAATAGTTTGTCAAGATAGTTGATACATTCCAGAATTTCACCATCTAGCTAGCTGTCAGTCATGTTGGTGATGCACGCTTCAAGTTTATCCGTGGAAAGTTGCATTGTATCAGTATCCTGGATGATACTATCTACAACATCAATTCTGAAACATTCCTCTTCCTTTTCATAACTCGGGAATTTCATGGCTTTGAAAACATTGAATGTAACTTCTTGGTCCTGCACATTCATGGTTAGTTCTTCTTTTTGTACATCAATAACAGTTCGACCTGTAGCCAAGAACGATCTCCCGAGGATTAGTTACATCTTTGTTTTCTTCCATGTCAATGATAATGAAATCTATTGGGAGAATGAGTTTGTCGACTTTGACCAGGACATCTTCAACTACACCTCTCGAAAATGCGAGCGTTCTATCAGCAAGTTGCAGAGAGACTGATGTGGGCATTGCTTCTTCAATCTGCAGTTTCCTATAAATCAAAAAATGCATCAAATTAACACTAGCACCTAAATCACACAAATCTTTACCGATGTAATGTTCTCCTATGGTGCATGGGACGGTGAAACTGTCAGGATCTTTCAACTTTGGGGGAAGTTTCCTCTGAATGATGGCGCTGCATTCTTCTATCAATGCTACTGTCTCGTAATCTCCCAATCTCCGCTTTTGTGACCAAATGTCTTTCATGAATTTGACATAGCTGGGCATTTTTTCCAACGCTTCTGCAAATGGAATGTTGGTGCAGCTTTTTAAAGACCTCCAAGAATCGAACAAATGGCTTATCTAGTTTGTTTTTCTGGAGACACTGTGGAAAAAGTGGAGGTAGATTGAATCTTTCTCGATCTTTTTCCTTTGCTTCTTTTTCCTTCATCTGTGGCTCGGTTTCGCTGCTTTCTTTTGGAACTTCCTCAGTGGATACCTTGACTCCAACATCTTTGTTGATTTCAGTACCGCTTTTCAAAGTAATGGTTTGAAATTGCTCATTCCCTATGTTCCTTAGATTTGGTTCTATATTTCTAGGAAGGTTACCTCGCGGTCTGTAACTCTGAGCATTGGTCAGTTGTCCAATTTGATTTTCCAGTGCCTTTATAGAAGCTGATTGGCTTTGAAACATAGCATCATATTTTTTAACTGAGCTAGCACTTCCGCTATTCCTAGTTCTTTTTCATGCTCCCGACCTTTGTTCTACTGTTGGAATCCAGATGGTGGATTGTTCATTTGCCCTGAATTGTTGCTCCATGCAAAATTAGGGTGATTCCTCCAACCTGGGTTGTAGGTGTTGGAATATGAATTGTTTCCCTGTCTGTTGAAATTGTTGACATAATTCACCGTCTCATCATGTTGGTTGAATGATTCTGACTCTGGTGCTCCTCCATATGGTGAACTTGTGGATCCAATATTGCCTTGAATGCTAAGAGTTTCCATGAATTTTTATATCTGATCCAGCTTGGCATTCACTGCTGTGTTGGCTCCAACTTCATAAATTTCTGCGATTCGTTGGATCATGCTCCTTTATGTTGGCCACAAAGAATTATTGTTGGCTATTTCTTCAATTAGGACTCATGTCTGATCTTCTCCTTTTGCCATTAAATCTCCTCCAGCGGCAGCATCAATGTGGTTTTCATTAATCCAGAAAGTTCATTGTAGAAGGTTTGGACTTGTAGCCACTTTGCTATCTCATGGTGAGGACATTTCCGGATTAACTCCTTGTATCTTTCCCAAGCTTTGTAGAGAGATTCCGAGTCATGTTGCACAAAGGATGTGATGTCATTCCTCAGCTTGCAGTTCTGGCTGGGGAAAGTACTTTGCAAGGAATTTGGTGGCTAGAGTGTTCCAGGTTGTGATGGAACCTACTGGTAGTGAATATAGCCAAGCCTTAGCTCTGTCTTTCAAGGAATATGGGAAAACACGCAGTCTCATTGCTTCTTCAGCTGCTCAGTTGTAATTGAAAGTGCTGCAAACTTCCAAGAAGTTGTTGATGTGGGCATTAGGATCTTCAGTTGCATTCCCCCCAAATTGAACCGACTGTTGTATCATCTGAATGCATGTTTTGATGTCACACGCATTTGATGGTAAATGAGGAAGTCTAATACAGGAAATGAAGCCGTCAACCACTAGAATAGTTCTGTCTCGAATGGGAATTGGTGGTGCAACTTCCAAAAGTTCAGGTTCCATTGATGATTGCTTCTTGGCCTTCTCGTCTTTCCTTTCTCAACTGTCTGATAGTTCTTTCAATTTATGGGTCAAGAGGATGGATTTCAAAGCTTCTTGTTCGTCTCATGTGGTGTTTGAGAACATGAAACACAAGAAAACAGAAATAATAAATAAAAATAAATTAGACACGAGTAAAAGTATCTAACCCCAAAATCAATAGTAAAAGTAAAATTAATCCCCGGCAACGGCGCCAAAAACTTGATCGGTGTGATCACACACGTATAACGCAAGCGCACGTCATTCAAGTAGTATAAAATATATCGATCCCAATAGTACTTAATACCTAAACTATTAATTTATGAAGCCAAATGTTTACGAGAATCTAATAGATTAGTTGTTTGATTGGATGGTGACTTTAAACTAAAACAAGTAAATAAAATAGTATGAAAGTGAATTAAGGTAAAATCAATATTATTAAACTATCTAGGGTTGTGAATCCTTCCAATATCTTTTAAAGATGAAGTGGTTATCTCATGTTTGTGCAATATATTGGTTTACTAACCTGGAACACGAAATTATGCAAAAGCCTCTGTCGATGGTCAGATGCAAATACCCAGTGTAACCCAATTAATCATATGTCTATGTTAACCAAGTTACCTGAATTCATTAAGATTAAGTTCCAATTTTGGCTACCCCTGGCCGACAGGTATATGTCTATCCTGGAAGGAAATCTATTAAGGGTTATATATCCTTAAGGAAGATCGTGGGCTATTAAGTCTAAGGCTGAAACCTAAAATTCCTTCTTCAAGTTTATTTTAAGTTTTCCAAATCAATCTTATTAATGGCCAGTTAACAAGAAGCATTAAGCTTAAGACTTAATAAATAAACCTTTATATTACCCCAAGACATGAAATAACCCCTTATAAACCGGTGATATTGGAATTCATCACACCCCGAGATAATATGTTTAGTTACAAAACATACTTAGGATTACTAAACATTTAAATAAACAAAACATCATAAAAAATAACTTGGAGATAATAAAAGTAAAATTACAATAATGAAAGAAAATGCTGGGGTTAGAGGATCCGTTTTTAATATTTCAAAATTAGAAATCTCCCTTATTGTCAATGTTTACCGATTAATTAATTATATTTAACCAGACCATAAAGGCGAAAATTTCATTTGTCTCAATTAAATCCAACCGACCATATAGGCGGTAACAAGGTTATTACTTAAACCGACCATATAGACGGAAACTACGTCTGGAATGTAAAACCGACCATATAGGCGATAAATAAGGTTCTCACCTAAACCGACCATATAGGCGGTAACTAATTAATCCAAATTTTAATTAAAATAAGGGAGATTACTCTAATTTATTATATTAAAAGTCTCACATTTTCACCCAGCAGAATGAGATTACCTGCTTATGCTGTAGATGAAAACACATAAAATTTTTATTATTAAATAAAAAGAAAATACAAGAAAACTTAAATAAATATACAAGACACTTTCCTTTAGGTTTTCATTGAAAAATTCCTCCAAAGAAAGCATGAAAAATTTACAAAGTTTAGCTTGGTATTTATAGGCAAATCTAAAGGCTTTCACCAATTTTTCCACCAAACATGGCACCAAATCCTCCAGTTTGACAATTTTCATTTTTTATTATATTTTTTTATTTTGAAAATGACTTTAATAATTACACATAACACACTTATGGATATTTTATCAATTTCGGTCATGGAAACTTCAAAATTCGAAATTATTATGAACTTTAAAGTTGTAGATCTTTGAGTCTTCTTTAATCTGGAACTTGAATTACCTCAATCCGATATCGAAGTAACCAGTTATGGCCAAAATACGACAATTGCGCAAAGTTGGAATTTCTGAATTTGTACTTCGTTAGATTGTCATTTCAAGTTTCCAATCTCCAAAATCAAAATGTCAAGTCCAGGTTTTACCCTTATTTGTTCCACATTTCGTTCTGATTGATTCCATTAAGTTTTGATTTTATTTTATCTGCAAAATAAACTAAAACACATCAAGATATTCATAAAACCCAAGAAACTATACAAAATATTAGGTCAAAAGAGTGGGAAATGGTGATATATTTACCACTCATCACTATTCCATCACCTCTAATGTCATCCCATGTCACTTACTCATCATCACAGCCATAACTCTCATCAACCACCCGTAAAAATGTCCAATCAGATTAGCCTATTCTTCTACCAGTGCACCGGCATATGTCGGCCTATGGAAGCTCTACTCTGCCATTATTCTACCACTGCACCGACCTATGGCGGCTAGCAGGACCTACGATCACTGTGGACCGGTGTTTTCCCACAATCATCATTAGTTTTCTATAAGCACATCTTCTTACTTTAGGCATACGTCACATGATCTCAGTACTGATCGACTTGAGATCCCATCTTCGTTCATCGGGTCGGTATATCGAGGCAGATGATACTTGTCGAAGCTCTGCACAACTCTTTAACCAGGTTGGGTTACACACACAAGGACTTTGTCGGGTCGGGATCCACAAACTCTCAGAAAACCCCATATCAACACTTTTCATGTGGTTGGATCGGTATCATAACTCGCTTCATCCCAAAATGCTCATGTGCTCAGGAGACCTCATCTCTACCATTAGGTCGGGTCTCTCTGTCAAACCTCATCTCCTTCTGGGCTCTTGGACCTTTGTCATCCACTTTTGGCTAAGTGCAATCTCATCATACTTCTCCTCGATACTTGAACGTTCCTCGGTGTGAAAACCAACATTAACAACTACATGAAATGTATATATTTATAACACAATCTAGAGGCCTAAATCTACTAAAGAATAATACTATTTTCATATTATAAATATATCCCACTACTATCTGAGGAGAAAACTACTCTCTAAAATTACAGGGACTCGAACCCTCACTCTTATTTTTTGAAGAGCAAGGGTTGCCCCTGGGCTCTTAGCCCAATGACAATTGTTTCATTACTTTTAATATTGAAAACAAGTCAATGTGATATTCTTTTAACCGATTGATTAGTATGATTTCATTACTGAACAAAAGAGTTATTTTAATAAAAATATTTTTAATATTTTTATTTTTCATATCTTTGACTTCTATAAATGAGTATGAAGAATAGTTTGTGGGATAATAATAAATTATTTCAATTTTGATGTAAAAGAATTTTTTTAAAATAGATTTAGAGGTTTTTTAAAATAACAATATTATCTGAGAGGTTTATTTCATTTTATACACTTATTATTTTTATAACATTACTTAAACAACTTATTTATTAAAATAATTTTATAATTAAAAAAAATCCCATTAATAATTAAACAACCAATAATTTTTTTAATCTATTTGTAAAAACTAGTAAAAGTCTATTTGAATCAACTTTGTTCGAAAACTATGCCTACAAATAATGAAAGAGTTGAAATTGAATCTTACAATGGTAATTTGGTCTGTTTAGAAAGATAAAGGACCTATTTGATATAATAGATCAAATATGTCTTTATTTGGGAAAATATAACAAATATAGAAGAGATACAAATATTATTTCAAATTATTATTTTTTATTTTAATATTTACTTCGTTAGTACTTGTGTCTCTGACACAAGATCCAATCGACCAATAGTGAGTATACTAACTGTTCTGATCTTGCCATGTGTTTTTTACTGATTCTCAAAAATTTAAGGAATTGTTTATTAATATTGTTATAATATAAAAATTAAAACTAAAAATTGATGGCAAATAATAGAATAACAATTATTTCAACTCTAAATTAACTTTCACTATTATAATAATAAAAGTTGAAAATCACAAGATTTGATTTTAAAATTGAAAGTAAATTTCACAAAGAATATCACAGGTAAGAAAATCTGAAAAACAATGGTGTGCATTTCTTATATT
Organism: Zanthoxylum bungeanum; assembly: GCA_019454045.1. Classification (NCBI taxonomy): domain Eukaryota; kingdom Viridiplantae; phylum Streptophyta; class Magnoliopsida; order Sapindales; family Rutaceae; genus Zanthoxylum; species Zanthoxylum bungeanum. The sequence continues at coordinate 27,800 of SKCR01013088.1, forward strand.
TGAATGCAATAATTTTGTTTAATCACAAATAATGTCAAAGATTAGGTTCTATTAGCAAATAAGATCAGAATGAAGATCTTGAAACAAAAATTTAATGAAAACTAAAAAAATAAGGGAAAAAACAAGAGAAGTGGGCTTTGGTTAGTGGAAAAAAGATTTCCAAAATCTCTTGGATAAAGTGACGTGAACCTTCAGAAATCTTGTAATTTATACGTAACACTAAGAACTTGTGTCAATATTTTGTTAAGGAACAAAACTCTTCAAAAATCAAGCCCAACCCTCAATAATCATGTTCTTGAGAATATTTCTTTATTTCTTATGTCAATATTTTGTCAATAAATAAAACTCTCCCGAGATCAAGTCCAACTCTAAGAATCCTATTCTTGAAAACCTTTTTTTGTTTATTGTTTAAATCTTGCTTGCTGTTTATAGATGTCATAAAGATCGCGAATTTTTGATAAGTCTTGTTAAGAGTTCAATAAAGACTCAAGAGAGAATCCACTCTCACACATACTTGGGTGTTAAACGCGAATGACTAATCTTTATTTGAAATTCTCTATCAAGATTACAAGTTAAAAACACCTTTAAATATACCCTTCAAAAATCCTAAGTTAACTTAAAGTAGGAAAGCTATTTAAACTAAAATTCTTAAAATAAATCTTAATTGAACTAAAAAAAACTAAATTATAAGTTAAATAAGACTTAAATTTCGTGTTTGGAGTTTGGACTTTTAAAATAACACTAGAGTTTAGCCAACACTTAAACTTAACATAAAATTTAAAAATTAAACCTAAAAATTGTACTGATTAGCTTTGATCAATTTTTGACTAGGAATGATTCCTAATTTATCTTGACTTAAACTAGATCTTCGAATCATCTTTATAACGTAACCTGAATCACCCAAATCAGACATCATATAAGAAAGTTATAGCTAAAATATTAAGACTGTGCAAATCTTGCCGTCATTGCCTAAGTGGTCTTCTATTGAAACTCCTTCATGGAATTTGAACAATAACCTTTTTCTTAATGCATCTTGAGTATTTTGGACTTTTTTAAACTTTGAAACTCTATATTTTAAACTTGGATAATTTCCAATTCTCATACATTGAATCACATCATTAAAAATAGATTTCACAATCCTCTATAATCCATCACTTAACAAAATATTTAAGAATCAAAGCCAAAAATAATGGAAACTAATCTTCGAGGACCATATCAATAAACTTGGGAATATAAATTTCTAAGGTCTAACAGGGTGTAGTTTTCAAAATAACTGTTGTTTTCCAGTTATATGTTGGTAAATGTTTCTGGGTCTAGAGCTCGACCCGAATGGTTTTGTTCCCAAATTTGACGTGAGAGGCCTTCGAGCAAGGTACGTGACTCGAACCCTGACACTTTGATTTATATAATAGCGTAGTCAGATTTGATGGGGATAAAATTTGATTTTCACAAAAAATATAAGATAATCTTCATTTTATTGGGGGCAAATCAAAATTATCTCATTAATAAACTATATATATATATTTTTATTAATTTATATGACACAATTTAATAAATTTTCGGATTGAGCGGAGTGACTACCCCCTTCAACTGTATGTGGCTCCGCCACTGAATTCATATATGGGTTGGCATGCTTTCGTGGTACCATTATACTACATTAGACTTATGGTATCATGAAAGCCCTTCATAAAAGGTCGGCTTTTTATGAAGATATAATTTTGTCCACTTTGGGTATTATAATTGGACATGTACTCGTTCATTCCCTACACGATTTTATTCCCGTAAAATGTCTCCCTATTTATGAAGTTTAAGGTTTGAACCTCAAAAGTCGTATAAATTCTGTTAATAATACATCGAGGGTACAATCAGGCTAATGTTGCTAGTGTTTATTTGGACCTTTGTTGTGTTGTGTATTTTAAAGTATTGTTTTTAATTTAAAATTTAAAATTTATAAGTAATTGTTATGAATATGATAAAAATTTCATGTGTAGATGACTATCACATCCCTATTTTACACATGTATAAGTGATTGTTATGAATATGATTAAAAAAAAATCATGTGTAGATGACTATCACATCCCTATTTTACATATTGGAAGTTTGAGAATATTTTAAAAAAATAAAATAAGATTAAGATGAATGAAAATATATTTAAAGAAAATTAGTTTCATTTATTATGGTGTTAACAGGGGGGCACAGGCAAAGTTCTAGTTTGGGATTTTTTATTTTTATTTTTAAATGCCATCCTTATTAACTGTTTGTTACATTTAATAGGAAAATGTTTGAATTGGTTTAATAATTTTACATGTTCCGCTTAAGTATAAATCAGGTAGTTTAACGATGAATTTCCAAAAAAAAAAATTATCTCATAATAATATCCTTATTATTTTCTTCCATATAAAACCATACTTAATTCATTTATTGGAAATCAATCTTTTAAAGATGCAAGTATGTAATTGATTGATTTATTTTTTGTTATTTATTAAAATTTTTAATTTGCCTTTTTTTTTTAATATTTAGTTTTACATATTTAGAACACACTACAAGAAAATGTACATTTAGCGTCCAAATATTTAGCGTCCAAATTATTTTCGGCGCTAATAACTACTTTTAGCGTCGATAACAATATTCGACGTCAAATGTCAATATTTTAGCGTCGAAAATACTTTTTGACACCAAATGATCTACTTTTAACGTCGAATATTCAAAACGACGTTAAAAGTAGTAATTTTAGCGTCGAAAATATGTCGACGCTAAAGGTTTTCAACTATTCCCATTACTTTTGGCGTCGAAATAATTTGCAACGCCAAAATTACTACTTTTAGCGTCGAATAAGTCATTTCGACGCTAAAAATATGATATTTAGCGTCGATTATTTTGCGTCGCTAAAGGTTTATGACAATACCACTGACAGTCCTTTTACCTTTAATTTCGACGCTAAAAATGGGACATTTAGCGTCGAATTAAAGGACTTCGACGCTAAAACTATATTAAAATGCAGCACCACCAACCCTTATTCCCCTCTACTTTTTCTCTCATCCTCTGCAATCTTACTCTCTCATCTGCAACCTCACAACTCTCCTACAAATTTTCAATAAAACTCTAATTATTTTTCCATAAGGTAAATTTTCTTTCATATATCTTTATTATTTTTCTTTATATTTGCAAAGAATAAGTATATATCTCACTTAAGTATTTCAGTTTAATCTTTCTAAAAAATTATGGTTTTCATTTTTTATAATTATGTTTATTATATACTTTGTGTTAATGGATTATGATGCATATATGTAGATTAGTTAATTAACTAAATATATTTTATTTTATAACTAATTAATTAATTAACTGAATATATTGTTTATAACATATACTACTTATCCCTCTATTGTTTATAACATATACTACTTTTTTTTTTGGGAAACAATGGAAACCCCGCTACCAAACCACCTATTCTGGGCCGCGGTGCAGGTAAAACCACCGGCTATCCCAGGCTCTTACAAGAAGTGTACCCCCTGGATTCGAACCCAGAATCTCAAGGTGAGATCCTAGACCCTACACCACCAAGCCACACGGGGACAACATATACTACTTATCCCTTATCATTTTCATAATATCTCAACAGTACGTATTAAGGATAAAAAGTCAAAACAAATATTAATGTTTTTACATAATTACCAGTTTAATTAAACAATTAAAATATTTACATTATCATTAATTCATTAAAATAATTAACAATACAGGAATACAATTATAAAATATAATAATTTTTTATACAAAATTGTTATGAATCTAATATTTTTATTAAAAACAAATTATTTTATTTTATTATCTTAACAAATAAGTTCTATTCACTTTAGTCTAATTTCATTTTAAATACTTCCATATTTAATTTTATATTAAATGATATAATGAATGAATAAAATAAAACTAGTAATAATTTATTTGTTAAATATAAAAATGAATTTAGACTAAAGTGTAATTAGAATAGTTTTTTTTTAAAGATAATTAAATAAAATAATTTTGTATAAAAATATTAGATTTTACAAAAATATTGTATGTTTTATTAATATATTTTTAATTATTTAAATGAATTAATGATTATACAAAATCTTAATTATTTTAAAACAAAGGGAAATATATAAAAACATAAAATATTCGTTCACTATTGATTTCAGGGGCTGTTGAGATTGAGATATTATGAAAACAGTACAAGGTAAATGAGATATGTTTAAATATTAGGAGAAAATGACAATCTCCCTAATATAACTTATTATTTTGCTTTTTACTTTTCATTCGGTTTAGATTTTTTTTTTTTAAAATAAATATATATATATATATATATATATATATATATATATATATATATATGGAGAGAATCCGATCAGGACCAAGCTAAAAGAACAAAAACACGTATTTCGAGACAATAAAAAATAAAAACGTAATTCTCAATGCATCGAAATGTGTATTTTTATTTTTATTTTTATTTTTTTAGTGTGGTCCATATAAAGACCTGATCGAGCAGGTCCGGATTTAATTCTCTCCTTATATATATATATATAAGGTTCATATGGATTTTATGTGAATTGCAATGCACATAAAGATAATATATATATATTTTTTAATCTTTTAGCTTCATGTGAGTTTTATGTATATTGTAAGATGTGGACATGAGCATATATATATATATATGTATATTTTGTAATGGAATAGAATATAAGTAAATAGGTTTTAAAGATAATTTTGTCCTTTTATATTCTAAAAGTAAAAAAGAAATAAATATTTTACTGTTATTTTTTTAATAGGCAAATATTCACAAGTAATGTTATTTTTTTAAATTATGTTTCATCTCCAACCCCCTGATTTGGGAGGCTCATACCCCTTTTTGTTACATTCCCTTCCATATTCTTTCACTCCATTCCATCAATACAAACAATAAATTTTAAATATTTTAAGTTACATTCCACTTCATCACATCATCTTCCATCAAATAAATTTTATATATATATATATATATATAAAATATTGTAACATCCCCGATATGGAAATATTATCGGTAGGTGATTGATCATCACCACCACCCTGAGCCTGTAACACCCCGATAATCCTGACGACTATTACATAAGGTACGCATGATGTATGACATAAATTATGTTCGAACACATATGCACTCATGAAATGACTTCGAGAACAATCGGTAAATTCTTCGCGATTTCGATACGAAATGGTACGATACCCTACTAGGAACAGTCCTTAGTGTTCGGGCCATAATATTTTCATACAAATTTCGATTTTTATGAATTTTATATCGTCGAAAAGCTAAGACCGGGACCTTCAACTTTTACGTTGAATATTTTTCCAAATTCAAATTAGAAATAAGTCGAAAATATAATTCAAAAATTTAGATGAATAGAACCCGATGACCATTCTAGAAAATTCTTAAAGTTTCTCAAAATTTCAAAATTCTTCTCTAACTTTATAAATTTCAAATAGGCCTTAGTATAAAATGGGATATTATTCAAACATCCCCAAAAATTAGAAAGAAAGAAGAAAATGTGGAAGAAGAAGAAGAAGAAGAAAAAATAGAGGGAGTTTGCAAGTCTATAAGAAATTGGAAAGAGAATGAAGAGAAATCTAACCCAAATCAAGATTAGAAAATGGAGCTTGGAGGTTTTAGTTATGAAGGAGGAATTTGATTTAAGGTAAGAAAAGACTTGATCCAAATTTGAAATATTGTTATTTTGATGATTTGATGATTGAAGTTTATTGTTAACTTGAGTTTATTGATAATTATATAGTTGTTATGTTAAGAAACTAAGGATTTGGAGGAACCCAAATTTAAGAAACCATAGACTTTAAGTCATATTGGAGATGATAAAATGGAAGGTTGTGATGATATCAAAGAGAATGTTGATGATATTTGTTGTGATTATTGCTTGAGTAATGTTTTAGAAGTTAAGAGTGAAGAGGAAGATTAAAGTTGAATCCTCAGTTCAGGCCAGAGTCACGACGAGCTAACCCGGTGCCGCGACACGTACCGAAAAATTTTCCTTGAATCAGTTCTAGAATGTGAGCATCGCGATGCCCAAGGACTAGCGTCGCGACACAAAGAGCAGAGGAAACTCACTGTCCAAAAATGATGTCTATGTAGGAAAATGATACCTCACTGAGGGCATTTTCAAGTTCAATGTAATGACTATCAATCGACACAGTGCTAATAATAAAGGTACATCTTCTGCTTATATTATTGAGTCACAAAATATATGGCATATGATGTTAGGGCATGTTAATTATGATACAATGTGTAAATTAATTAACATGGACCTCATACCTTAATTTGTAATTGATAACCAACATAAATGTGAAGCATGTGCTGAAGCTAAAATGAATAGAGCATCATTTCATTCCATAGAACGAAGTTCTGAACTCTTGGAAACTATACACACTAATGTATGTGATATGAATGTTGCGCAAATAAGAGACGATAAAAAATACTTTGTCACTTTTATCAATAATAGCACAAGATTCTGCTATGTATATTTGTTGAGGAGCAAAGATGAAGCTATTGAAAGCTTTATACACTATAAGAACGAAGTTGAAAATCAACTTGGTAAGAAAATCAAAAGAATTAGGAGTGATAGAGGAGGTGAATATGTGTCACCATTCGATGAATACTGTTCTAATCATGGAATTATTCACGAAACTAATGCTCCTTATTCGCCTAAAAAAAGGGGATTGCGAAACGCAAAAATCGAATGCTGAAGGAAATGATGAATGTCATGTTGACAAGCTATGGTTTACCCCAGAACTTGTGGAAGAAGCCTTGATTTCCACCAACTATATTCTGAACAAGTTAACTCACAGAAGATTGGACAATACACCATATGAATTATGGAAATGTCACGTACCTTCCTATAAATATCTAAAAGTGTGGGGGTGTCTCGCCAAAGTGATGGTTCTTAAACCTAAAAAGGTTAGAATAGGACCAAAGACCTTTGATTGTATATTCATGGGATATGCTCAC
>SKCR01013089.1:0-34464 GCA_019454045.1 Zanthoxylum bungeanum
TTGAGAGGGAGTTTGGAGATAAAAACATAATTAGACTTTGACCTTCTCTCATCGCACCTTGTAGCCCAAAAAAAAAAAAAAAAAAAAAAAAACCTTTTCTCAATCCAGCATTTAAAACATTTTTTTTTTGTCGATAAATACAGTGGGCAAACCAACCCAACAAAAGATAGTCGTGTTATTTAATATTTTTTTAAATATTTTTTTCAGTTTATATTTTGAAATATGATAATTTATTAATGCATGTAAATTTAATGTTTTGGTCACACACACGATCATTTTCTTTGAAATTTAATAAAGGGCCCATATGTAATTTCACTGAAAGTACAAACGACCGTAGCTGAGGATTTTGCTTTTTATGTTTCATTCTTGATTCTCCAGTCTCCGCCACTTCTTTGAAACAGTTGAAAAAAAAATATATATATATATATATATATATATGTATGATTAAAATAATGATTAATGAGTATTAGCTAGTGTCTCAATCGACGTGATTTGATGGTATAAGATTCATGGTCTGACCTTCAAATCTTGAGTTCGAATTCAGGAAGTACGTTTCTTGTAAGAGTCTGAGACAGTCCGAAATTTTACCTGCTCTGTTTAAACCCGAAATGGGTGATTTATCGGTGAAATTTCCAACGATTTCAAAAACAATATAGTATTACAAATAAAGGAATATAAGATTCGAATCTAGCTCAAAAATTATTATAATTATTTCTATTTATAAGTTTTCTTTACAAAAAAATTAAAGAACCTTTAATGATTGGAGCGGACTTGCAAAAAAAAAAAAAAAAAAAACATAATTTGTTCTGTTTGGTTTGTGCAAATTTAAAGTTTTGTATCAAATTTTGGGTAAGGGACCAAAAGAAAAGTTATATAGATCTTGAAAGTTGAAACTGACTATAGTAATTAGTTGTTAATCGTGATTAGAGGATTTATAAGAAAGGATTTAAAATATTTTTCTAAAAAAAATGCCTTAAAAAAAAAATAATTGTAAGGCTACTTTTAATATATTAATTAACAAATTTTTATTGATGAATGTTTCTTTAGAGATATTGAAAACATTTATGTGATAGAGTTACAAGTGGGAATACACAATTTTTACCACAAATGATGTGATAAATATGTGAATAGCCACATTACTCAAATTATATTTAATTAATATATAAAAAAAAAAAAATTGTATCCCAAAAATTGTGTTACGGCATAAAATATTCAGGAATAAAATCAGGTGTGTGCATTGGGAAGAATAACATTACTCAAATTATATTTAGGCACGTCCACCCCCATTTAAAAAAAAAAAAATTATTAAGAAGGGTTTTAATGAAACAAATTATAAGTCATTTTTATAAGAATGATACCAAATTTATTAAAATAAAGAAGAGAAAGCAGAATGTTCCATAGATCTCCAGGAATTTTTAATATAACTCTTTCTAATTAATTGAATTGGTTTGTTCTTCTCAACACAGAAGAAGCATAAAAAATTCCAAACCAAATATAATTAGAAGTCAAATTGGTCAGATAAAATAATAGAAAAACCAGGATGTTGTAATGTGCTAAACCACTTAAAAAATTGAGTGCATGTGAGACATGTTATTATTATTAATTTTTTTCTTACTAAGGAATTGCTAAGCTAAATCTGAATAAATTTTAGTTACATACAAATACATGTAATATTTTATTCATTAGAAAAAGAAAATTGCAATCCTTTACGGATTAGTTAGATATATATTTCTCATTATTAATTACAACAAGTTGCATTGTCTAAACTTGTTAACATTAAGCTTAGTTATTAATGTTGGTTTCTGAATATTTGTTTTGCCAGATTCTTGAATGCTGGAATATTTGGTAATGGCACTGAATCATGCCACACATTGCCTCAATCAGCAACAAGAGCAGCAATGCTGGTGAGAATCAACACTTTGTTACAAGGATACTCAGGCATCAGGTTTGAGATCCTAGAAGCCATCACCAAGTTCCTAAACCATAACATCACACCATGCTTGCCCCTCCGCGGCACGATCACAGCCTCCGGTGACCTGGTCCCACTGTCGTATATTGCTGGGCTTTTGACGGGCAGGCCCAACACAAAGGCCTTTGGGCCCAACGGTCAAGTTCTTAACCCCACCGAGGCCTTTAACCTTGCTGGAGTCAATGGTGGTTTTTTTGAATTGCAGCCCAAGGAAGGTCTTGCTCTAGTGAATGGCACAGCAGTTGGTTCTGGGTTAGCTGCAATGGTACTCTTTGAAGCTAACATATTAGCCATTATGTCTGAAGTTTTATCCGCTATCTTCGCGGAAGTGATGAATGGGAAACCTGAATTTACAGACCATTTGACACATAAATTGAAGCACCATCCGGGGCAGATTGAAGCAGCAGCTATTATGGAGCACATTTTGGATGGCAGCTCTTATGTTAAAGCAGCACAAAAGTTGCATGAAATTGATCCTCTACAGAAGCCAAAGCAAGACAGATATGCTCTTCGAACATCGCCTCAATGGCTAGGCCCCCAGATTGAAGTGATCAGGGCAGCTACCAAAATGATTGAAAGAGAGATTAACTCAGTGAATGATAATCCATTGATTGATGTTTCAAGGAATAAGGCACTTCATGGAGGCAATTTCCAGGGGACCCCAATTGGTGTTTCCATGGACAACACTCGACTAGCCATTGCTTCAATTGGCAAGCTCATGTTTGCACAATTCTCTGAGCTGGTTAATGACTTCTACAACAATGGGTTGCCTTCAAATCTTTCTGGGGGACGCAATCCAAGCTTGGATTATGGATTCAAAGGTGCCGAAATTGCAATGGCATCATATTGTTCTGAGCTCCAATTCCTTGCCAATCCTGTGACCAATCATGTCCAAAGTGCTGAGCAACACAATCAAGATGTCAACTCTTTAGGCCTCATTTCTTCAAGAAAAACAGCTGAAGCTGTTGATATATTGAAGCTCATGTCATCAACTTACTTGGTGGCTCTATGCCAAGCAATCGACTTGAGGAATCTGGAGGAGAATCTCAAGAACACGGTGAAGAACACCGTGAGTCAAGTTGCCAAGAGAGTTTTAACAATGGGATTCAATGGGGAGCTTCACCCTTCAAGATTCTGCGAAAAAGACTTGATCAAAGTTGTTGACAGAGAACATATCTTCGCATATATTGATGATCCTTGCAGTGTAAGTTATCCATTGATGCAGAAGTTAAGGCAAGTGCTTGTTGATCACGCATTGGCCAATGGAGATAAAGAGAAGAGCCCAACCGCTTCAATTTTCCAAAAGATTGGAAGCTTTGAGGAGGAGCTAAAGACCATTTTGCCTAAAGAAGTCGAAAACACCAGAACCGAATTGGAGAGTGGAAATGCAGCCATTGCAAACAGGATCAAGGAATGTAGGTCCTATCCATTATACAAATTTGTCAGAGAAGAGCTTGGAACAAGTTTTTTGACAGGCGAAAAAGTTCGATCCCCTGGTGAAGAATTTGACAAAGTTTTCTCAGCAATGTGTGAAGGGAAGTTGATTGATCCCATGCTGGAGTGCTTGAAGGAGTGGAATGGTGCTCCTCTTCCTATTTGCTAGGATTAGTGGTTTGATTAAGTACAGTTTTATGATACTGTACATTTTTTTTTCCTTGTTCATGTTGTGTGCTTCAAACTGTTGATTCAAAATCTTCTTTGCTTTTTTGGTTTTCTTGTATTTGGAAGTTGGTACCACAACAAAAATAATGTGGATAACAAGTTTTTATAGTAATTTATTGTGAAAGGTATTTCAATTTGAGGTTGAAAAATGAATTACTCTGTTAGAACCATTTTTATAAATTGAAGTTACACAATTCAAGTCACTGTGAGGAAAAAATAAAAAAACAAAATGTTAAAAGATGCTTCTACAGATCTACTTTATTACTATCATATTATTCATAAGAATCATATTCCAACTGTGTCTTAACTTCAGTGTAAATGTAATGAACATCAAATCTCTTTTCCCATTCACCACATCTTATTGATTGGCCTAATTGGTATTCATTTTCCTTTTCCTTTTCCTTTTTTTATTGGAAAGGATTGGTATTCACTGTTGTGATTCACCGATCACTCTTGGAGTGTTTTGAGGAAAAACCGAATTGTTATCTATTACTTTCAAGAATAGATTACAAGTTTACAAACATGAAACTTAAGAAAAAAAACCTCACACTCTCTCTATACAATTACACTCTTAGGGATGCATTTAAGCTCACTGGAAGGCCTCTATTTATAATACAAAATTTGTACAATTTTTCAACATGTGAACAGTAACCCACCATTCACTCCACCGAAAGTTTGATGTTTGTTTCTCCAAAATTCAAAGCCACCTAAAGTTTGCATGGCAGCTTCTTCCTTGTGCATGGTAGTTGGCTGGCAACTGAAACTGAAGCTTCATGATAGCTTCCTCATGTAGGCCATGCATGTGTAGCTGGACTTCATTCATTACAATTCTCCCCCTCCAGCTGCATCCGAAACAATCATCATCTGCAGTTATCCCGGCTATGTCTCGGCACAACTCTAGCTTGTCTCGAGTAACCACTTTCGTTAACATGTCAGATGGATTCTCATCTGTATGGATCTTCACTAGTCTCAGCAGTTGTTGATCCATCACTTCGCGTATCCAATGATAGCGAATATCAATATGTTTCATCCGGGAACAAGTCCAGAGCACTCTGACTGTCACAATGTATCTTGTATTCTGTCTGCTTGATCCCTAACTCTTGGAGAAACCGCTTTAGCCACAACATTTCTTTTCCTGCCCAGCTATAGCGATGTACTCAGCTTCTGTTGTGGATAATGCAATACACCTATGCAATCTTGACTTCCATGACACAGCTCCCCCTGCAAAAGTGTAGATGAATCCTGATGTAGATTTCCTACCATCAAGATCTCCCGCCATATCTGAATCTGTATAGTCTTCCTGTTGGTGTTTGCTAAGGTCCTAAGGTCATAAACAAGCATGAAATATGTGTGAATACAAATCAACGAAGATGCGGAATACTCACATCGATCGGTTGAGCGACGCGGAGACGAACAAAACTGAAATTCTGCTCACTGGTTCTCACGGCAGTCCACTGCTGTTCAGTCTCCATTTTCGGTTTTGATCATCAAGAATCCAAGCTCCAAGCTTCGTCAAACGATTCCCGGCTCATGGGTAGACTTCCCTATCACCTTCGCATGACTTCGTAGTGTGCTAGCACTCCCGATTTTGCCATAAAATCGCGACTCTTAGCATCCCTTTTCCTTTTGGCTCACGGCAGTTCACTGCCAAACTAGTGAAGAAATTGCCCTCTTGGGCGAGAGAGAGAGAGATGAGAGAAAGAAAGTGTTGTGTGTTTTTGGCTTCAAATTTGTGTATCTAATACGCAAATGTGAAATTCAAATCCATTTGGAATGAATTTGGCTTTCAAAAAGTCAACCCTTAATGGCACCAACCACTCACATCACTTCATCAATCAATCAAGTTGTCAAGTCACATCACTCAAAGTGACATGTGATTTGACACTTGATGCGACTAATGATTTGACGCTTGATTTGACTTGCGTGCCGCACTCGAATTCGAAATGCGAATGCGCTCGCAAATAATCCCGGGCTTGGGTTCGCTAATTCTAAATTAATGAATTTTCCGTTGCGTCGTAATTAAATGATTACGCCTAGCGAAATCACTATTCACGTCGCTAACAAATTAATTCTAAATTAATTCGTTCGCCCAAATTAAAATCTAATTTTAATTCCGCGTCGAAATCCAATTTCGTTTAATATATCGAATATATTAATTAATCGATTAATTCCAAATTAATCGTTATCTCTCTTTAATTGATATTTTATCCCAGATAAAATATCTCCGTAATTAATCCCAGATTAATTTTCTCTCTCTTCTAATTAATCCCAGATTAATTTAGAGTGCGAGTCATACGTCATCGGTGAATCTTCGAGAAGCGACCCATGAGATCCCCAGATATGTTGGCAGTAAATTCGGTCGTCGGACTATCCGAACACGTAAGTACCTCGTACTACGTTTATACCGATTTACAAGACAAGGCTGGCTTCTAGCAAAGCGCCATGCCTACCCAATTCTCCAGAAATATCCTTACAGGAATAAAGGATCTATATCAGGCGTAGTATACGTAATATTGTGTATGTTGATCCAGTATCGAATGATCACGTGCTAGGCCTGGGGCTGGAATTGTGTCTGCCCCGTACGAAGCACATGTCGGATGTCCGGTAACTAGTCTCTATAATCGGATAAACCTGACCTTGTCATTTTATCCCGATGACTGCTGTACTTAAGAGTACTAGTACCGTATCCTACGTGACCATCATCTCCATATGACTGGAGTGACACTTCCGTCTTGACATCACACCCAACACACTACGATTCTCAATATACCCAGCATAGGCGTACACAGAACCTGTTAAAGCCCTGGACGACCGCAACCATAGTATATTGATTGTCGCAAGTATTAGCAGTGCAAGTCTCAGGTTAAGACCAAATACACCTACCCTGATTTCGGACTTCCATAGACACATAGTCATACTACCAATGGAATTCCGAGGGGTCTATCCAGAGCGAAGCTGTTTCCCGTACCATCGGTAAAACACAACATCCTATTACACTTGCATGAGTATCCTATACCCAAACATATGAGAACTATGCCGTTGTGCCCTCACAACGCGCACAAGTGTAATACTAGTCTTTTACATATTTATCTATGTCCAATCTCGATAATACTCTGACTAGAGATATTTAATGATTTATCCTTTGTGGATTGATACTGTCTCATATCATTCTCAATCCAGGAACAAATCACAGTGACCTCCTATCATTTATATATATAGGTGATCTAATCACAAATGATAAGAGTGCAATCTCCTTTGTCACATAGTTCATTTGTACAACAACACCATGATCTGTACAAATAGTGACGCTATGGGTCATAATTGTCCAACAATCTCCCACTTGGCCTATAGCCAGTCACTCGAGTGTCTTACACCCGAACTATGTACAGTTGGCTCAAACTGCTGAGAAATGCTTTCGTCAGCGGATTTGCATGAGTATCATCTGATGCGATTTATTCGATCATCACATCGCCACGATGTATGATCCGAACGAATTAGATAAATATCGAAGTATGTATCTGGATTGTTGATGAGACCATTAATTCTTTAGCTTGCACTGCAGCATAGCTCAGCTGCTAACAGAATTATATCTAATCTAATTAGATTTGTTATCGATCCAAATGGCTTCTATTGCTGCCTCAGCTGCATCAATAACCCGCATTTGTTGTTTATACGGTAACAGTATCTTGCTTGGAAGATTTCCAGCTCACTGTACCGTTATTTTAAACTGTATAGTACCGTTTTACCACTTATAGTCGTCTTTATCGGTTAGGAAACTTGCAGTAGTGATCCTAGTCACTTCAAGTTCTCATTCTCCATAGATTAAGAATGTATCATTAGTTCTCTAAGAAACTAACAGATGTTCTTAACATCAATCCAGTGACTATCACTTGGATTGGCCTGTTTGTGAACCCATATGCTCAAAGCGTATGAGACACCAGGTCGCGTACATTTTTCAATGTACGATTTCTCGGAGAGTTTTATCGAAAGCCAAGCTTTCACCGATTATTTTATGGGAATATCATTTCTAAGAAATGACATATTATCATTATTTATAGGACATTTACTGTCAGTGCGCTCCCACTAACCCTTTATATACACAAGAATCATTTTCGTTTTGAATTAAATCATAAAGCATTATGATTACATCAAAACGATAATTCCAAGAACCTAATGCTTGCTTCAATCCAAACATGGATCGAATAACCTGCAAACCTTGTTTGTTAGTTTTGGTACGACAAAACCGCCAAGATGTTGTAAACATCCTCCGAAAGGTTTCCTTTTCAGGAAAGTGATTTTCCCGTTCAGCTGACATATTTCATAAATGAAACATGCAGCTTTAGCAAGCATTATCCAAATGGATTTACCGTGGCAACAGGTAAAAGGTTGAATCGTAATCAACACAATGTTGATAACAATACCTTTCCGCTACAAGCCTAGCTTTATACGTTGGTATGTTGCCTTCCATGTATGTCTTCCTTGAAGACTTATTGATAAGTGTGGTTTATACCCACTTATTACGGCATTTTTAACTTACTGTTTTGTTATATTTCGAGATATTTGAATATCATTTATAGTTTCTTTTCTATTTTAATTTGTAGGAGCATTAATACATGGATCCTGAAATATTTACAAGTGTTTTGGGAAGTTTCGGGAACACAGGACGAGTACAGGAGCTTAGGCGCCATGGCACCACAAACCCTATACAAATTCCAGAGGAATAGGCGCAATGGCGCCCATTATCAGCAAATGCGCCATTACCATTATTATAAATGGCGCCAAGGCGCTATCATGATTATTATTAAGGGCGCCTTGGCGCCTCAACATCAAAGGACAATGGCGCCTTGGCGCTAGTTGAATTAAATGTAAAGGCGCCATGGCACCCACAAGTTAGCAGAGTCCAATACATTTTCCCGAGGATTCAGCGCCATGGCGCCCACTTAAGGAGCTGTAGCGCTGCGATACCTACGCGCTCCAGGAAAGTTATTTTAGGGTTTCCAATATCCCTAATGATACCCAATGACACCCAGACTCCACTATAAATATAACAGTTCGTCCAGAATTAAAGGAGGAGGCTAATACAGAGCACAAAACACAGAAATAAATATTTTTAGAGATCCAAGGAGAGGATTGAAGAGCGACAAGAGGAGACAAAGGCTGTGACATCCGAGGAGCAAGAGATTCAATTCGGGTTTTATCATCTTATTTCTTTATTAGAACTCTAATGATTTCCATTAGATTCATGGCTTGATTATTATTGTTTTTATCTTTTGTCATGAACTAACTCCTTAATTCTGGAGAATGATGTAATCTATGCTTGAACCTTGTACTTGTTTGTCAATTTTGTTATGAAGTTTTATTGATTTATTTATATTCTTTTGAGTTTAATGCTTCTTGATTGCTGGCCACAATTTGAGATGATGAATGTTTAGAATCTATCACTCGAGAGAGGGGATTTTGAATAGATCTAGAGAATATAGCCTAGGATTTTATAGAGTTCGAGAGAATATGTAGTCCTTTGAAGTCGTTAACATAGAATCACAAAGGGTAATGAGTCGGTAACTATTGATTTTTATAGAGATATCGAAGTCTGTAGTTGATGATATTTTCACTGATACTCGAGGGATGGAGTGAATATTTTAGGAGTCTTGACTTATAAATAAGATAACTGAACACAAATTAATTGGCATGACAAATACATAGGTGACAGCTAGGTGAAATCAGGATCCAGAATCTTTATCGTATTAGTTCCTCCTATCAAATTATTATATATTTATTTATTTATTTACTTTAATCTTTATTATTTGTCGTCTAAATAAAGTTAGGATTATCAATTGTAGTACTTAGTGCGAGTTAACGCAATCCCTGTGGGTTCGACACTCTAAACTCATTTATACTAAAACTTGACACCGTACACTTGCGGTACGATATAAAAATATCACAACAAGTTTTTGGTGCCGTTGCCGGGGATTGTTTGTTTAATTCACATTAATACTGCTACCAAGTAATCTTAGCTTTAATTTAGAATTTTATTTTTATTTTTATTTTTATTTTTGTTTTTATCTTATTTTCTTTATTTCCTTTATTTTTGTCTCAAGTTTTATTTATTTTTTATTTTATTTTATTTTATTTTATTTTGTGTTTTATATTTTTTGTACGAGGTGAGTTTGAAAAAAAGCAATGGCAGATCCTGTTAGTGCAATGATAGCTCAAGTATCGTCCCTCACGACTCATCTAGCAATTTTGACAAATCAAATGGGCCAACCGTCTATTGAAGCTGCTTCCGCTAATGGAATGCTTTTATCGAACAGAGGAGCAGGATTTGAACAAGTACAGTATGTGAACAATCAGAACTTCAACAACTATAGAGGCAGTCTTATGCCTAACTATTATCATCAGAAATTTTCATATGCTGATATGGAAAAAATTTTGCAACCTCCTCATGGCTTCAATTATCCAAGAGCTGAGCAGAAAGCTTCCTTAGAAGACCTCATGAGCACGTTTCTAGCTACAGCTTCAGAGAGGTTTGAGAAGAATGAGTCAATGCTGGATAACATCGAAACATGAATGGGCAATATAGAGGCAAATATGAAATCTGTAGAAGCACAAATTGGGTTGCTTGTTTCTTCCATGGCCAATCAACAGACATGGGTGTTTCCGAGTGATACTGAAGTCAACCCCAAAGAGCAATGTCAAATCAGAACCTGTAGGAGCGGAACAGAGTTTAGAGACACCTCTCAGGACTTAGGCAGTAAAGAAGATGAAGTGGTATTTCAGGAGGAAACAGTAACAGAAGAAGAAAACAAAGGTGAATTGATAATGAGAGGTCAAAATGAAGAAGTCACCTTCAGTGTTTTCAGAGCCATGTCGAGCCCTCAAGGTGATGCAGAATGTCACATGATAAATACAGTAGAAAAGGGAGTTGTAAACACGCAAGGTGAATCATTTCAGCGACCTATGAGCATAATACAGTCATGCATAAAAGAAGATTCTCTGCAGCTAAACCTGAAACCACTCCCAAAGCATCGTAAAAAGAGGAAAAGAAAAGTCAGTTCTCACTTGAAAATGATTCCTGGAAGGTTAAAAAGGAAGCCGAGCCAATTTTGCCGAATGTGCATTCCAGAATTTTCAATTGGGGGACAATTTACATATTCTGTAGGACCATCTATGGATAAATCACCACAGCCTGCCAAGCTGTCTTTTTCATGTCATAAGAACCGGCGGATACCAAAAAAGAAAGCAGATGAGATTACCCGGTTCACTACGTTTAAGCCATTATAACCATTTGGGTGGTTGCGTCTGGCTGAAGACGTTAAACTTAGCGCTAGCGAGGAGGCAACCCTTGCATTTATTTTATTATTATTTTCTTTAATTTTAATTTTAATATTTTAATTTTATTTTATTTTATTTTATTGTGTGCTATTTATGAATTTGCATGTTATTTATGCAGGTAGCACGAAACACACAACGCCCACGCAACCAAATTCTAACCAGCAATAGCCTGATCAACTCCGTGCACGGTAGTGTTGTTCCTCACTCTTGTTCTTTAAATTTTTATCTTACATTGAGGACAATGCAAGTTTTAAGTTTGGGGTGTGTGCATGTGCTTACTTGTTAATTATTTGTTTAAGTTTATTTAAAAAAAAAAATTGTTTTAGTCTTTGATAGTAAAGCATAAATCCTGAGATAATATTGTTTGTTTATGAGTGAAATTTTAGAAACGATAAGTGCCCGATTTACTTTTATCAGATGCCTTGAATAACTGATCTATGTTAGACTCGTAACCACTTAAAAACAGGTTTTTAGCAGTAAAACTTAAGTAGTTGACAAGGTGACTAGTTGAAGAAATTGTATGTCGATGAATGACTGTTTGCTTAGATATCTATCTTGATTTGCTAGTGTTATGAAGTATGGTATAGCTAAAAAGAAAAATGTCTCTAAAGAAAGAAAATAAACCACCTATAACCGATAAGCGTGAAGCTACCCATGGGCGAGTATTAGGACCACCATGAGGAGAAATGCTACCTTAAAGGGTAGGTGAGTTGAAAAAAAATGAGTGCAAAATGAGAAAAACAAAAAGAGACAAGAAAAGAAAAGAAAAGAAAAATCATACCATACTGAGCACAAAATAAAGCAATTACAGAGCATAATTGAGATATCTAGGTTGGTTTGACCCATCAATTCTAATTTCTAAACGAAATCATTGAGTTGGCTACTTAGGATCAAGCTGTGATCGAACCTGTAAACACACACACACCGTGAGTCTAGCTTAGATTTATTCAAGAATTTGGATTTGAGTTGCAATTGCGTACTTTGAAGGTTCTCTAATTTCATTTATAAGCTTTCTTTGAGGAATATTTTATGTGCAACTCTCGGGACTATCTTTTATTATTTTTTTTATATTTTTTGCATGATTGTGTGTGAAAGACGTTTATGGGTGTCGTCGCTGTAAGCCCTCACGAGACTATAACTCGTCCACTAGGGTCGCCTAGGGGTTTAAGGCTTGTTGCATATGCTAAATGCAATCGTGATCCCTACGAAAGTGGCTTAGTTAATTTAGTAATTTTTAATTATTTATTTGAATTTATTTTTTAATTTATCTTTTGCTCGGGACTAGCAAAACCTTAAGTTTGAGGGTATTTGATAAGTGTGGTTTATACCCACTTATTACGGCATTTTTAACTTACTGTTTTGTTATATTTCGAGATATTTGAATATCATTTATAGTTTATTTTCTATTTTAATTTGTAGGAGCATTAATACATGGATCCTGAAATATTTACAAGTGTTTTGGGAAGTTTCGGGAACACATGACGAGTACAGGAGCTTAGGCGCCATGGCACCACAAACCCCATACAAATTCCAGAGGAATAGGCGCCATGGCGCCCATTATCAGCAAAGGCGCCATTACCATTATTATAAATGGCGCCAAGGCGCTATCATGATTATTATTAAGGGCGCCTTGGCGCCTCAACATCAAAGGACAATGGCGCCTTGGCGCTAGTTGAATTAAATGAAAAAGGCGCCATGGCGCCCACAAGTTAGCAGAGTCCAATACATTTTCCCGAGGATTCAGCGCCATGGCGTCCACTTAAGGAGCTGTAGCGCTGCGATACCTACGCGCTCCAGGAAAGTGATTTTAGGGTTTCCAATATCCCTAATGATACCCAATGACTCCCAGACTCCACTATAAATATAACAGTTCGTCCAGAATTAAAGGAGGAGGCTAAGACAGAGCACAAAAAACAGAAATAAATATTTTTAGAGATCCAAGGAGAGGATTGAAGAGCGATAAGAGGAGACAAAGGCTGTGACATCCGAGGAGGAAGAGATTCAATTCGGGTTTTATCATCTTATTTCTTTCTTAGAACTCTAATGATTTCCATTAGATTCATGGCTTGATTATTATTGTTTTTATCTTTTGTCATGAACTAACTCCTTAATTCTGGAGAATGATGTAATCTATGCTTGAACCTTGTACTTGTTTGTCAATTTTGTTATGTAGTTTTATTGATTTATTTATATTCTTTTGAGTTTAATGCTTCTTGATTGCTGGCCACAATTTGAGATGATGAATGTTTAGAATCTATCACTCGAGAGATGGGATTTTGAATAGATCTAGAGAATATAGCCTAGGATTTTATAGAGTTCGAGAGAATCTGTAGTCCTTTGAAGTTGTTAAAATACAATCACAAATCGTAATGAGTTGTTAATTATTGGATTTTTATAGAGATATCGAAGTCTATAGTTGATGATATTTTCACTCGGCACTCGAGAGAGGGAGTGAATATTTTAGGAGTCTTGACTTATAAATAATATAACTGAACAAGGATTAATTGACATGACAAATAGGCACAATGCCTTGCGGTACATCAACTAGTATCCAAACTAAATTGATATACATGGAATCCATTTCGGACATCATGACACTTTGCCGTAATAGGGAGTCGATACCTTGTATCACTTCCTCATACGTAGTCAGTTGGTATTCCTCAATAAGATAGACATCTTTATGAGGTGAGATCAGAAACCCATACCCCAGGTTTTTTTCTGACTCTCTCCGACATACGCGGTTCTTGTGTATTCGAAGATTAATAGTAATAGTTTCATCCTTGATAAACTATTTATGTTCCATTAAGGATCGGTGCCTGGAATAGTATCACTCTGATTTTCATCGAGTTTTACTATCCTCCCACTTACCACTGTATATCGGTATTCCTCTTAGGAAAACCGCGTGGCGAGCAACTATTACATTGTTCTCTAGTGAGATGTATAAGTACTATACTTATGGTATCCTTAGGATAACCTACAATTGACACTTATCCAATTTGGGTTTTAGTTTGGTATCATCCAAACGTATGCCTAGCATCCCAAATTTATAGGAATGAGAAACCCAGTTTCTTTCCCGTTCATATCTAATATGAAATCTGTCTAACAGATATTAGTGGAACCTTATTCAAAATAAGTTCTTGCACTGTTAAAGCTTATCCGTTGAAGGAAATGGTAGCTCAGAGCGACTCATGATTAACCTTATCATGTCCAACAAGATTCAGTTACTCAGTTCGGACACACCGTCAAACTGACGTGTTCCAGGAGGAGTCCTCATTTGAAAGAATACTTTACTCTTTCAAGTATATTAGAAACATATTGCTTAAGTATTTTTCATTATGGTCTTACCGTGACGGTTTAATACTTTAGCCGATCTGTTTGTCTATTTCATGTCGAAACTGTAAAAGTTTCCGATTTGTGTTCTTCAAAAGAAACACATAACCATAACGCGATGCCACATCCGTAAGGTCACGAAATATTCATATCCACGTCTAGCTTAGCTAGACATGGGCCCACTTGCTTCACTATGAACTAGGGCTAACAGATTGGTGGCATTTGCACTTTTACCAAGTAAAGGTGTTTTAGGCATATTGCCCATAAACTAGATTCGTAGACTTTATTTGACTAGAATCAAATCAGTCCGAGTACCCACTCTTCAAAAGTGTGGATATACGATTCTTGTTTTAGTTGTGTCCCAGACAAGAATGCCACAATTGGTTTCTTCTGATCAAATCAGTTTGAGCTATTTGTTTGTCATGTTTATGTTTGAGATTTATTTATACTCAAAATATAAATTCTGTTATTCACATCTAATGTGTTTATCTCAATATCATCTTTATATAATGAAACACTTTAGTGTTCTAGAATATAAAGGTAAACCCACAGTGGGTTAAACACTGATATAGAGATAATGTTTCTAGTCAAACTAGTTACATTATAACAGGTTCCTAATTTAGGTACACACCCGAAGGTAGTTCCTAAATTAGGTTACTACGGTCAAAACAGCGACTTTCGTCCTGTTTCCGATTCGCAGAGAAATCTCAACTGAAGTCAGTATCCTGCTCATAGCAGATTCTGAACATCAGTACATATATTTATGTACCACACTAAGTATTTAAAATCTAATTTTAATACTAGTAGTGAACATAATGTTGACAAACATATTTGAAGTCAGAGCCTTGCTCGTCTTCAATTCCTTCATGTCTGCTTTGTCCAAACGGCAGTCACGCTTCCGCGATCCCGTTTGCTACATTTAGGCAGACATTTTGGGATATGTCCTTTTATCTTCCTAGAAGATTATAATGATTTTGCCTTTGCCCCTTTTTAACACTCCAGAAGCCTTTGGCCAAGCCTTGGCCTTCTAGAATATCGAAGTAAGGTGTGCCTTGCGCTACTTGCCTTATTGCAAATTTTGACTTTGTCTCCTTGAGAATAGTCATTAACTCTCCAAGAGTTAACTATTGCAATATATAGTACTTCTAAAATCTAAATATAGATTTATGAAGATCCTTCAATTTCAGTATCATACTTTAAGAATCTAATCCTTTGTTCTGATAAAAAAATTAAGGAGTCTACTGCGGTAAGTATAATGGATTAAGCACTTAAGTTATCATCACATAAATCTTCCAAAGATTATGCTCGACTATTTGCTTAACTCCCGGCTTTAGGCATAATATGTTATTTTATCAAATAAAGTAACTTATTATTTTCCAGGACTATCCTGAAATTTATTCTCAATTTGAAAATTAAACCATTTAAATACACTTTCCCTAGGATTATGTTTTAAATGTCAATCTTTCAATTTTATCTTGATTTTAATAGTCGAACTATTTAATCAATGATTTAGGTACTATTTATTATAATGATTACAATAGTCCAACTATTTAATCAACTATAATTTAATAGATTAAAATCAATTATATTGATTATTATAATCCAATTATAAAATCAACTATAAATGAATAGTTTGAATATAGTCCAACTATTTTTAAAAACAACGTTTAAATATTAGTCCAACTAACATTTAATTTATTTGACGAATGATATTTGTGAATGAGCGCATATGGCAAGTAATTAAACGAATATTGCAAATTCAATTCTTGCCTCCCACTATTTTTCGGCGAGCCTCTAACCCTCTGTCGAGTACTCGAGAAACCGTGTTTCCTAGCGGGCTAGGATCCCGTTAAATATCACACAATCTTGACTTTGGCCAACAAATTGTATGATAATTAACTAGGTAGATCTCTAAGATCGATTGGATCCAATCCAATTCCTAGATCCAGTATGGGGACATCCAAATCCGAAACATATATCTTATATATGCCAATACATCCAATGTATTACCTAACCTTTTTCCTCTGAATCAACTAAGCCTTGGATTTGGCACAACAAACTTAGTGATCCCAGTCAAGCGCGACCCATTGACCATGGAAAGCTTCGTAATCAATTTCGATGGACAAGAAGTGGTCTTGACTTTGGCCAACAAACCACAACTTGGACAAGACACCGATATGGAACAAAGCTCTCGTGATTCAAACACATCCTCGACGGACAAAGGCCTTGACTTTGGCCAACAAGCCAATGCCAGTCTCAGATCTTGAGTAAGAATCACTCAATGGAAGGAAAAACGCTTAATATTTGCGAGGGTTTTTCGAGTGCAAATTGGCAACCAATTTATTATCTTTGTTAAGGTATCATCATCATACACCCTTAAACATGCATTCTTAATACATAATAAAGCGCGTATAATAAAATAATAATGATATGCGGATGGATACTTTACACATTGATCCTAGATCAAATCTCTCCCTTTCTCTCTCCCGCTAGCACATGTATTTACTTCTACCCGTTACACTGCACTTCTAAAGAAACCTCATTTATATTGAGGGGAATAGGTGAGAAGAGAATACAAAGAATAAGGAGGTAATAAGGCTGGAAACGCAGGTCCAATTAATAAATCAAATTTATTACAACAATTTCTAAAATTGCCCCACCCATCTAATATCCATCCGATATACATTATTCATGCATCGCAACCATGTATTCACACAAGCATGTTATCAATCAATCTAATCAAATTAATTAATCTGATCATTAGTGACCATCCAATGTTCAAACAACGATTTGATTTTGCTCGAGTCAAACTCGTTTTGCGAATAAGTACTCAAAGTACGAATTCTTGAATTAAATTAAACTACATAATTAAATCCAATTCAATATGCATTTAATTCTAATTCGCTATTTAATTCCAAAATAAATATCACACTTTATTAATGAACTTTTATGACTTAAATTCTAAATTTAATCGTTACGGGTCTCAAAGCCCGATTAACGTCCAACGTCTATTCAATTAAAGTCCAATGGGCTTTTAATTAATTTCTTAAGGCGTGGACTTTTGGTCAACTCGGGTCGAACCCAATAACCAAAATCCAATCCGGGAATTACCCCATAAGCCCAGAAATCAATTTTAGCCCATTAGGCCCAATTAAACTTTAAAGGTCCATTAAGTCGCATTTGGGCTTTATGGAGGCGGTTTTGGGCCCAATTGGATCCAATCCATTTGGCCTAAACCTAACTTGGTACAACCAAGACCAATAAGCCCAATAACAACATTCAAGCCCAATTTCACAAAATAGGCCTAATTCAATTAAATTACAAAATCCAATTTCACAATTTAATTACCTAAAGTGTATAACACAATTAATTACCCAATTAATATTTCTAAAACATCAATTAGCCTAATTAATCATGCTTATCAATATTAAATCAAGTCCAACATAATTTAACAAAAATCAAACCCAATCATGCTTACTTTAGTCTCGACAATATGGGGAAATTATGTCCAATTTTTAATCCAATCCAATTGAATCAAATTAAACATTAAATCAATATCCCCAAATGATTTCCAATTCATCCAATGAACAAAAAATCAAAAATTCCAAGACAATTAGGGCATCCATATTCTCGGCCAAGCTAAGATATTTGGGAAAATTTGTTCCAAATAAAATTTGATCTAATTGATCCAATTAATCATCAATTAAACATACTTTAACCATACCAATTCATCCAATTTCATTAATTCATGCTCAAACACATTTTACCCAAATTTTAAGCCCTAAAATTTTCATGCTTTTAACCTTGCTCAAGATACCATTGTTGGTGTTTGCTAAGGTCCCAAGATCATAAACAAGCATGAAATATGTGTGAATACAAATCAACGAAGTTGCGGAATACTCACATCGATCGGTTGAGCGACGCGGAGACGAACAAAACTGAAATTCTGCTCACTGGTTCTCACGGCAGTCCACTGCTGTTCAGTCTCCATTTTCGGTTTTGATCATCAAGAATCTAAGCTCCAAGCTTCGTCAAACGATTCCCGGCTCATTGGTAGACTTCCCTATCACCTTCGCATGACTTCGTAGTGTGCTAGCACTCCCGATTTTGCCACAAAATCGCGACTCTTAGCTTCCCTTTTCCTCTTGGCTCACGGCAGTTCACTGCCAAACTAGTGAATAAATTGCCCTCTTGGGCGAGAGAGAGAGAGATGAGAGAAAGAAAGTGTTGTGTGTTTTTGGCTTCAAATTTGTGTATCTAATACCCAAATGTGAATTTCAAATCCATTTGGAATGAATTTGGCTTTCAAAAAGTCAACCCTTAATGGCACCAACCACTCACATCACTTCATCAATCAATCAAGTTGTCAAGTCACATCACTCAAAGTGACATGTGATTTGACGCTTGATGCGACTAATAATTTGACGCTTGATTTGACTTGCGTGCCGCACTCAAATTCGAAATACGAAAGCGTTCGTAAATAATCCCGGGCTCGGGTTCGCTAATTCTAAATTAACGAATTTTCCGTTGCGTCGTAATTAAATGATTACGCCTAGCGAAATCACTATTCACGTCGCTAACAAATTAATTCTAAATTAATTCGTTCGCCCGAATTAAAATCTAATTTTAATTCCGCGTCGAAATCCAATTTCGTTTAATATATCGAATATATTAATTAATCGATTAATTCCAAATTAATCGTTATCTCTCTTTAATTACAGAGATATTTTATCCCAGATAAAATATCTCCGCAATTAATCCCAGATTAATTTAGAGTGCGAGTAATACGTCATCGGTGAATCTTCGGGAAGCGACCCATGAGATCCCCAGATATGTTGGCAGTAAATTCGGTCATCGGACTATCCGAACACGAAAGTACCTCGTACTACGTTTATACCGATTTACAAGACAAGATTGGCTTCTAGCAAAGCGACATGCCTACCCAATTCTCCAGAAATATCCTTACAGGAATAAAGGATCTATATCAGGCGTAGTATACGTAATATTGTGTATGTTGATCCAGTATCGGATGATCACGTACTAGGCCTGAGGTTGGAATTGTGTCTGCCCCGTACGAAGCACATGTCGGATGTCCGATAACTAGTCTCTATAATCGGATAAACATGTCGGATGTCCGATAACTAGTCTCTATAATCGGATACACATGTCGGGTATATCTGTAGGGGTTTTAGGGGGAATATCCGGTAACGCAGCGGAAGCGGTGGAAAATCAAATTTTTCGATTTCAAAAATTTTTCTCGGATTAATTAAATAAACATATTTATTTAATATTCCAATAATCAAATTATGAAAAATAAATTCAATAAATCATATTTAAGTGAATTTACCGAATTGCCCTTACACTTGGTATTTTGTCCATTTTAGTCCGAAATTGATCTAATCAATTTTGAATGATTCTAAATCATTTCTAAGATGAACTTAGCATGTTCAAAACATCAAAACACCAAGGGCAACATAAATCCCCAAAATTCCAAGTTTGGCCGAATACACCCATTAGGTTCCAATTTGTGCACTTTGTCATTTCATGCATCAAGACACATCAAGATGTAATCCAATGAACATGAAACTTTATATGCATCATATACACATCCAAATACTCAACATATATGAAAAAGCCCCAAATTTGGAATTGGTCATGAACCCTAATTTTTCAATTTCATCAAATTGGACAAATTAGACCAAATTGGTTAAATCCAATAGTTCAATCATGTTTCTTCCATCCAATCAAAGTCTCAACACAATGAAACAACTCAAGATAAAATCTAGGTCATCTAAGAGTGGGTCAACAACTCTAGATTAGCAACAAGGTTTCCAAAACCATAAAAGAATACTTATAACTACACTAGTCACAAGCTTTCTCCATTATACATGCTCAACACTTTCACCAAACTTTATCTATCAAAAACACAAAAATAAGGATAGAAAAACTCAAGAACATCACAAGATTTTGCCCACAACAAGAGGAACAAATTACTCTCTAATGGAAGGTTGGAAATACTTACTATTTTCCAAGCTTTTCTTGATTTTTCTTTCTTTCTCTCTAGCATTCTTTGCCTTCCTTTAATGGAGTTTTTGGTTAAAGTGTATTAGGTTAGATACCAAATGAAATGAAAAACAATATATACTTGCATCACAAAGGCCTTGGCCGAATTTGGCAAAGGCAATACAAGAAATATTAATTTCAATTTCATTAAATCAACTTGATAAAATATCTTAATAACACTTTATAGATATTTATATTAAGTCAACAAATGCAACTAAGAAAAATATAACTCTTATATTTTATAAGTGTTGGCCGAATTTATCAAGAAATAAAGGAATAAGATTTTCAATTTTCAAACAATTTGAACAAATATTAAGAAGTCAAAATCAATTTGACAACCATTTCCTTTAATGTATAAGTCAACAATTGCAACTTATAATCACTTCCTAACTTTATCATTTGGTGATATATTTATATTTTAATTATATTAATCATTTAACAATTAAATAATTAAATAATTAATTAAATACAAATATATCAAATATATGTATTATATTTGCTTTAAATATCTCAAATACATATATTAATGATATATGTCAAATACCTTTATTTGACTATTATTAATGTGTTTTAATAATATCATATATTAAATACAAATACACATTAATTAGGAAATGACGGTTCGGCCCGTTCGCATGTATTTTTCGTTTAACGTTTAAACGATTTATAAATAATCATCATTATTCATAAATGTTGCTCTAGTGCTCTACGAGTATTTCATTATTGAGACTCTCTAGATTCAGGTATATCCGTCACGAAATCCAATTTCATGTCCATAATCTATCCACCCGTAGATTATGACGATCACGGATAAACTAGCTGAATCATACAGGTCGAAGTCATTGCATACGTATAATCCCTCCGTCACAGGTATCCGGATAATCCCAGAGATATAGATGTAAACGTCAAATCTCTATAGGTATTATCTCGTCGACGTATCTATTAGCAATCTTTAAATAACACTCGGAACTTACTTCCGATGTATACTGTGGCCACAGATTTAATAGACTGCTAATTATATATGGACTACCTATGCTCTGTACACAGAACTGACGGATCCTATCTTGACACACACAGGATATCCTGAGGATCGGTCCACACCCAACGAACAGGCGGAGGTCTGATCTAAATAGATCGGTGACGTGACTGCCATCTAAGTGTGGAGGATGTCTCATACATCCACATTGGTATCTCAAGTCGAAGGACCACTATACTACTCAACCCGAGAAGATTCTTATTGACATTGGTGTACCATCCATTAAGAATCTTCGGTGAGCCGTTCAGTGTTTATCCACTATAAACACCTACACGTCTATATGAGTCTCCCTAGACTCATGGTTCATTGGGATAAACCATCGGACCAAGTCTCGATATACGGCATGTACTGGTCTCAACGGATTTGACTAACCGACCCGTGTTAGCAAATCTTGACCAGGAACTATGTTTGATAATGTTCATATAACAGTGACACTTCCCAATGTCAATTACAAACTAACTTTGTAACTGTGTACTGCATTATATATTATCGGGCCTTTGTCTAATATATACATATCACTAAACCACATTTAGTTTCAATCTAATCGTAATCAGATCGAATACGTATATAAGAACAAGAGGTGCAACCATAAATAAGTAATATTATGGAATAAGAGGATGTTCGTATTCATGAATCAGACATAAATACGGTCCGGATTGGCGCTCTGAGCACCAACCCCAACAATTTCTCCCACTTACTCTAGTGCCAATCCACGGTATCATATACTCATCTCAATGTGCATCGTATGCACATGGCCCTCAAAAGCTCACCCAGTACTTAAGAGGTAGGCAACAAAAACAAGTCTGCTATGACATATTGAGTTTGTCAAACAAACTCCATCGTTTCCCATAGTCAGCATCATTCATATTTTGTAGAATCTAGATTATACATTAATATGACTCTGATGCTACATCAGTATTGTGCTACAGCTACTGAGTTGTCCAAGTATTTAAGGATCAAATCCAAAATACTATGAAGACAACCGCAAGCACAATAACAATTCAAAACTTCTATTTTATAAGGTCACTATGCAACTTCATAAGTCAATACTTTATAAGTTGCATTTAATTCCACTATAAAAGTAGAATCCTTCGTGACACTCCCACTGCATCTTTTCTGACTCTTTATGACGTAGACTGTCTAACGTCATAATTAGTCTCAAAACTAATATGACCCTAATGGTTGCAGACTATATTCTCCATGAATTAGAAACTCGTTCTTAATATCTCAAAGATCACAAAGAACGTGTTTCAAGATCCATCATATGGTCTATAGGATGTCAAAATAACTCATAACAATTACGATTAAATCGACATTGATAATCGCACATAATAAAGTATTCACTATGTCATCATCAAATGATACATAATATTGTTTAGACATTCTAATCAATATCTCTTTCGAAAAAGGAATCATCCTTTACGAAAGATGAATACTATGTATAAGACACACAATAACTGTCGAACAGTTATACTAACTGTCATACAGATAGCCTTTATGTCCTTCATTAGATCATATCTAATGTAAGACTAATAGGAGTATCTCACAAGTCTCTTGGTTTTATATCTTATATAAAACTTTATATCGTATATAACAGAGACTACTCCCACTGTTTTCACGGAGTAAAGAAGACTTAGGTAAACCTTTTACCTAACAAACATCTCATTATTACTATAATAATGATAATGTTTGTTAGGATATATAACAATAGAAAGAAATTAATTTGTACGCTCCCACTAACCCTTTTATCACATATGTATTCTATATACTTTGACAAGATCAGACAATTGACGATATCAAAAATATAGAACACATATTTCTGGAAGACTTATCCAAGTCTACAATAGGCTCTGTAAGCTAGCACACTAAACTGCGATCTCAGCAGAACACAAACTCTAGGGCCATTTCAGAATGAACTCTTCAAATAAGGAAATCACAACTGATGTCTTATCTGAATAAGTCATCCAAAAACGCCACTTTGCATTCTTTAGCTAAAATATACAGTTTATTATCAACATTAACCAATATATCTTTAATTGTTCAATTAGCGTGACTAGAGATAAGTTTTCTCAGAATCTACAATAGATTGCTGAGTATAACTTTTCTCACTGTCATACTGTAAAGGTCAAACCTTTAATAAGCTCATATTGCTTTTGCTGCCCAAACAATTAGCACATATTATGAACTAATTCATAATGAAAGCGTTTCAAGTTCAAAACTTGATCGTAGTAAGCTATGAACAATCTTAGATCTATGGTTCAATGGTGAACTTCCAGAATCGATATCAAATATCGCTTCCATTATAAGTTATAAGATAATTTTTCTTCAGTAAGAAAACAACGAAACCATTAAGTATCAAATACTCGTGAATGATTTTTTTATCCTATTAAACTTGTACGGAAGATGTATAAGTGTTGTTTCATCTTATTAATTACATAGTTCCATTTATAATTTATCATTCTCACATTTGACTTCAATAAGTCAAGTCTTTTCTACAATAGTTAACATCTGATGTTACACACCAAGTAATAAAACGATTTTATTACTTAGAATCGTAGGAAAGATATTCTATTAAATAGAATAAACGATAAACTTTTACTTATACCTCCGAGGTGTAAGTATAATTCTATTATATAACTATTATATAAAAGAAAGATTGAAATCTCAAACTTTTCAAGATTCAAATTTTCTACCTATACATATCATATATGCAACTGTAGAAAATAATGGAACATTAATTAAAGAGATGAATTAGTGTTACTGGAGTATAACCCCAAGAGTATTGAAAATAATTCGGTAACATTCAATATCAAACGAACCAAATCATATAAGATCCGATTGCTCCCACTACTCAATTCCATCAAGATGGAATCATGGAAGAATAATATTGAATATGAATCATATTCACTAAATAACCTTAGAACTAATTGCTTTAAATTCATAAGTTTGATCGTATCAAAGATCTTTGAACAGTTCAAAGACATGTTATGAATTTTGAGGATAGAATTCTCTAAAACCTTTAGATTGAATATATTTGAACAAGTCAAAAATGTTCAATCTACGTTTCATCAGAACGGATTGAAAGTACTTGATACTTTCAAGACTTTCAATATGTGTTCCTTCAGAAACACATAACTAAGTTATGACAATTCATCAACTAAGTT
The DNA here is from genome assembly GCA_019454045.1 of Zanthoxylum bungeanum. Taxonomy (NCBI): domain Eukaryota; kingdom Viridiplantae; phylum Streptophyta; class Magnoliopsida; order Sapindales; family Rutaceae; genus Zanthoxylum; species Zanthoxylum bungeanum. The sequence continues at coordinate 24,557 of SKCR01013089.1, forward strand.
ACGAAGTATAGAAAACTACCTTAAGCAATTATTATTCATTAAACTACATACATCCAATGTATCAGTTAAATAAATCTGGTGGTCCAATGACAATCATTGATTAAACGAGATCTTAATCACTTTCCTGAATACAATATTCATTAAATGGATAAGGATATGTGGTGTGATCTAGTATCAAACCATCCTTCACCATACAGAATAAGCATCCAATGCTTAAGTGATTAAACCCATAAAGCTGTTCTAAATTATTTACTTTACCGAATAATTTTCTTAATGTTTATCTCTACGTCAATGCCACTACTAGTTATTATAAAATATGTAACAATTGTTTATAAAGAACAAGTGACTATCCAATAGTCGCAAGTTCCGATATCAAATATCAAAACAATCGTTAACCAATATTTCAAATAACTAGACGGGAGATCTGGTATCCAATACCTATAGTTGTAGTATTGTGAAAATCGATATTTTCTATACACAAATATACACATCTCCTTTCTTTAGCTTTACTATTGCATTCAACTATTCACAATAATTGTAAATAACTGATTAGCAAATTGTGTCAGACACATTACCTCTAATGGTAATTAAAGCTTAGAAACGTCATTACTAGAAAACAAATACCTAATAGGGCTTTCTAAATGCCAGTCAAGAATCTCGAGACAGGAACTAATTCAAGTCAATTCTTACTGCATAAGAAACTATTGTCTCTAAAGTATTATATCCTAAAGGGGATATTTATCTAGATTATCTATCATGACTTAGAAACTAAGTCATTAACCATCTTGATTTTTGAAGAAAATCGGAACAAAAGTTCCCGATGGTTTAGACCAATCTAATAATATCTTAGTCTATAGTATCTAGAACCTATTCTAGAATAACTGCAACCAAGAGTCAAGTCAGATAACATATCAAAATATGTGTGCAGTGAATTAAAGTTTAATTCTATCTAATATAGATTAAGGAAACAAACAAGCGGAATTTCCATAATAACATACACTGCCTAAGTTATGGAATATTTTAAACTTAGCAGTGCCTCCCACTATTTTTTTTTACGTAATGCCGTAATCCCCAACGGAAAGACGAAAAAATTCAATATTAAATCGAATTCCATAATGGAAGAGTACCCCATGAATATATTTCGACTCACAGCAGAGGCACGTCTCGCCGACGTATATTCACAGGTAGACAACTAATTGTCAATCACTCACTAGTGACTCCGAGGTTCCGGTCCTGGCCGTTTCTCGTTGTCGCTGCGAAGGCAGGCCCACAAGGAGACGTACCAAGGTTAAACTCGTCAATGATAAACTCAAGTTACTTGCGTAACCCTGACAGCTAGGGCACGTTCAGGATTCCGCTTTCGCTTGAATTTATCTAGTATCTAATATACATTCGGCATAAATAATTTCTATCAGCTACATCCTCACAGCAGAGGCACAATCTCGGATGTAGTCAACGAAAAGATATTTATTAAACCGTATTGACAAGACGGACCAAGAAACAAGTATTCCAAATACTAGTTTCTTTAAAACCTTATTAAGCGGGGATATTCTATTAAGTGTCATACACCCTAAATCTAATCAAATTAGATTATAACATGCATGTATAAAGTCAAGAAAACATGATTAAACATTGAATAAAAACAAGCTAATCATTTATGGAGGCCTAGAATCAGACTCGCTCTGATACCATTTTGTAGGGGTTTTTAGGGGGAATATCCGGTAACGCAACGGAAGCGGTGGAAAATCGATTTTCCGATTTCAAAACTTTTTCTCGATTATTAAATAAACATATTTATTTAATATTCCAATAATCAAATTATTAGAAAATAATTCAATAAATCATATTTAAGTGAATTTACCAATTGCCCTTACACTTGGTATTTTGTCCATTTTAGTCCGAAATTGATCAATCAATTTTGAATGATTCTAAATCATTTCTAAGATGAACTTAGCATGTTCAAAACATCAAAACACCAAGGGCAACATAATCCCCAAATTCAACCCAGTTTGGCCGAATGCACCCATTAGGTTCCAATTTGGTGCACTTTGTCATTTCATGCATCAAGACACATCAAGATGTAATCCAATGAAACATGAAACTTTATATGCATCATATACACATCCAAATACACAACATATATGAAAAGCCCCAAATTTGGAATTGGTCATGAACCCTAATTTTTCAATTTCATCAAATTGGACAAATTAGACCAAATTGGTTAAATCCATAGTTCAATCATGTTTCTTTTCCATCCAATCAAAGTCTAAACACAATGAAACAACTCAAGATAAAATCTAGGTCATCTAAAGAGTGGGTCAACAACTCTAGATTAGCAACAAGGTTTCCAAAACCATAAAAGAATACTTATAACTACACTAGTCACAAGTTTTTCTCCATTATACATGCTCAACACTTTCACAAAACTTTATCCATCAAAACACAAAATAAAGAATAGAAAACTCAGAAACATCACAAGATTTTTCCCACATCAAGAGAACAAATACTCTCTAATGGAAGGTTGGAAATACTTACTATTTTCCAAGCTTTTCTTGATTTTTCTTTCTTTTCCTCACTAGCATTTTTGCCTTCATTTAATGGAGTTTGGTTAATGTGTATTAGTTTAGATACCAAATGAAATGAAAAACAATATACTTGCATCACAAGGGCCTTGCCGAATTTGGCAAAATGCATATACAAGAAATATTAATTTCAATTTCATTTGAATTTCATTAAATCAACTTGATAAAATATCTTAATAACACTTTATAGATATTTATTTTAAGTCACAAAATGCAGCTAAAAACTATATAACTCTTATATTTTATAAGTGTTGGCCGAATTTATCAAGAAATAAAGGAAAAAGATATTTTCATTTTTCAAACAATTTGAACAAATATCTTAAGAAGTCAAAATCATTTGACAACCATTTCCTTTAATGTAATGTATAAGTCAACAATTGCAACTTATAATCACTTCCTAACTTTATCATTTGGTGATATATTTATATTTTAATTATATTAATCATTTAACAATTAAATAATTAAATAATTAATTAAATACAATATATCAAATATATGTATTATATTTTGCTTTAAATATCTCAAATACATATATTAATGATATATGTCAAATACCTTTATTTGACTATTTATTAATGTGTATTAATAATATCATATATTAAATACAAATACACATTAATTAGGAAATGACGGTTCGGCGGCCCGTTCGCATGTATTTTTCGTTTAACGATTAAACGATTTATAAATAATCATCATTATTCATAAATGTTGCTCTAGTGCTCTACGAGTAGTTGTTCATTATTGAGACTCTTTAGATTCAGGTATATCCGTCACGAAATACAATTTCATGTCCATAATCTATCCACCCGTAGATTATGACGATCACGGATAAACTAGCTGAATCATACAGGTCGAGGTCATTGCATACGTATAATCCCTCCATCACAGGTATCCAGATAATCCCAGAGATATAGATGTAAACGTCAAATCTCTATAGGTATTATCTCGTCGACGTATCTATTAGCAATCTTTAAATAACACTCGGAACTTACTTCCGATGTATACTATGGCCACAGATTTAATAGACTACTAATTATATATGGACTACCTATGCTCTGTACACAGAACTGACGGATCCTATCTTGACACACACAGGATATCCTGATCGGTCCACACCCAACGAACAGGCGGAGGTCTGATCTAAATGATCGATGACGTGACTGCCATCTAAGTGTGGAGGATGTCTCATACATCCACAGTGGTATCTCAAGTCGAAGGACCACTATGCTACTCAACCTGAGAAGATTCTTATTGACGTTGGTGTACCATCCATTAAGAATCTTCGGTGAGCCATTCAGTGTTTATCCACTAGAAACACCTACACGTCTATACGAGTCTCCCTAAACTCATGGTTCATTGGGATAAACCATCGGACCAAGTCTCGATATACGACATGTACTGGTCTCAACGGATTTGACTAACCGACCCGTGTTAGCAAATCTTGACCAGGAACTATGTTTGATAATGTTCATATAGCAGTGACACTTCCCAATGTCAATTACAAACTAACTTTGTAACTGTGTACTGCATTATATATTATCGGGCCTTTGTCTAATATATACATATCACTAAACCACATTTAGTTTCAATCTAATCGTAATCAGATCGAATACATATATAAGAACAAGAGGTGCAACCATAAATAAGTAATATTATGGAATAAGGGGATGTTCGTATTCATGAATCAGACATAAATACGGTCCGATTGGCGCTCTGAGCACCAACCCCAACACTATCCAGAGCGAAGCTGTTTCCCGTACCATCGGTAAAACACAACCTCCTATTACACTTGCATGAGTATCCTATACCCAAACATAGGAAACTATGCCTTTGTGCCCTCACAATGCCACAAGTGTAATACTAGTCTTTTACGTATTTATCGATGTCCAATCTCGATAATACTCTGACTAGGGATATTTAATGATTTATCCTAAAATCTCCATTCCCAAAATCTCCATTCCCAAAATCTGTCACAAACAATCTCCATTCCCAAAAATCCATAACTTCTTGATAAAGCCATAACTTCTTGTTCTGTCTGTCACAAACAATCTCCATTCCCAAAATCTGTTGAGCTGATCCTAATTCTTTCATGTCGAAAGCCTTGGAGAGTTCCTTCTTCAGCTGGCTGATCTTCGCTGCTTCTTGTCCAACAATCAACATGTCATCTACATACAATAGAAGAGCAACGAAATTTCCATCTGGAAACCTCAGAATGTATACACACTGATCTGCTGCAGTTCTTTTATAGCCTTGACCCACCATGAATGAGTCGAACTTCTGTACACACTGCCTCGGTGCTTGCTTGAGCCCGTACAAGCTATTTTTCAGCTTGCAAACAAGGTTTTCTTTACCTGAAACCTTGAATCCTTCTGGCTGCTCCATGTAGATTTCTTCATTCAGATCACCATTAAGAAATGTTGTTTTAACATCCATCTGTTCAAGCTCCAGGTTCAATCTGGCGATAAATCCTAGGATGACTCAGATTGAAGCCATTTTTACCACTGGTGAAAAGATATCATCAAAGTCAATTCCTTTTTTCTGGAGGAATCCTTTGACTACTAGCCAAGCTTTGTGTTTCACCACTTTTCCGCTGCCATCTTTCTTGAGCTTGAATACCCATTTGTTCTTCAGTGCCTTCATTCCATGTGGGAGCTTGACTATCTCATAAGTGTTGTTTTTCTGCAGAGATTCCATCTCATCTTGCATTGCGTGCAGCCATTTGTCTTTGTCTTTATGAGATACCGCTTCATTGAAGGTTTTCGGCTCCCCTCATCAGTAAGCAGAATATATTCTGATCCTGAGTATCTGGCTGATGGAATTCGGCCTCGGTCAGATCTTCGTACTGGAGTTCTGGGCTGTCTGTTGTCATCCGGATCTGTGGATGATCCTGAATCCTCTGATGGAGCAGGCTGCATCTCCTCATGCTCAACACCTCATTCCTCTCTGGTTCTACTTCTGGCATGTCTTGTACCCCATCATCATCTGTGCCACTGGTGTTGGTGCTGGGGTTTTGTCTGGATTTGCATCAGCATTATCGGTACTGGTTTTAGAAGGCATCTTGGGTTTTTCAATGTCTGGTCTTCAAGAAACACTACATCTCTACTTCTGATGACCTTCATTTCCTTCGGGTCCTATAGCCTGTATCCAAATTCCTCGTCTCCATAGCCTTTGAAGATGCATGGAGTAGTCCTTGCATCGAGATTCTGCCTGAGCTCCTTGGATATATGTGCACATGCTAGACATCCGAATATTCTGAGGTGAGAATATGAGGGATTCTTACCAGACCATACTTTCTCTGGAATCTCGAAGTTCAACGGTACATATGGTGATTTGTTGATCAGGTAGCAGGCAGCACAAACAGCTTCTCCCCAGAATGGCTTTGGTAGCTTAGCCATACTGATCATGCTTATGACTTTCTCCATAATGATGCGGTTCATTCTTTCAGCGACACCATTGTGTTGTGGGGGTGCGTGGAACAGTCCTCCTGTGTCGATGTCATGGCTTCCGCAGTAGGCGTCGAACTCCCTGGAAGTGTATTCACCTCTATTGTCTGTGTGAAGGCACTTCATTTCTCTTCTTCCTGTTTCACGCTCGACCATGGCTTGGAACAGTTTGAAATAGTCCAGGACCTGATCCTTTGTTTTCAGAAAATATACCCATACTTTCCGAGAAGCATCGTCAATAAAATTCAGAAAATATTTATTACCCCGCTAGTGAGTTTACCTCCAAGGGACCACATACATCAGAGTACACCAGACTGAGTAACTATGATTTCTTTGTAGAAGAGAAATTGAAAGAAACTCTGTGTTACTTACTTACCGAGTAGACAATGGTTGCAAATATCCAGAGCAACATTTTTGGAGACAGTGATTAGATCCTTCTTTGTCAAGGTAGACAACCCTCTTTCACTCATGTGACCGAGTCTCTGGTGCCACAGATTTTGAGAAGCCTCTGGTTCAGCTACATTGAGGCTTTCTGCACAAATCTTCATATGAGTCTTGTATAAGGTTCTACAGATATGTCCTCGGGTGATGACCATGACACCTTTTATCATCCTCCAAGTGCCTTTGCCGAAGTGGCTAGCATAACCCTGTTTGTGAAGGGCTACCCCCGAGAGTAAGTTGAGCCAAAGTTCTGGAACATGTCTGACCTCCTTCAGGGTTATTGTATACCCTGCATTTGTCCGTAATTGTATTTCACCAATTCCTACTATCTGAGAAGAAATGGTATTCCCCATCTTCACTGCTCCAAAGTCTCATTCTTTGTATGTTATGAAGAAATCCCTGTGAGGAGTGACGTGGTAGGATGCTGCAGTATCTACCACCCATTCGACATTCTGAGTTGCGGGGTGAATGCATGCTTCTTCCCGGCCGGAGCATATAGCTACATCTATCGTGGTAACTACTAGTGTCTCCGCGTCATTCTTCTTCGGCTGGTTATTGCCTTTTCCCTGCTCCCGTTGCAGTTTCCGGCAATTTTTCTTCAAGTGGCCTTCTATGCCACAATGGAAGCACTTGTATGTCTTTTTCCTGTCCTTGGATCTGCCCATGCTTTTGCTTCTGCCTCTCCTCCCACCTTGATGTTTCTTCTGTTGTCTTCCTTGTTGCTCCGAGACAAGGGCTTCTGTTTGATTTGAGCCCACGTCTTTTCTTCTGGCTTCTTTATTTGACAGGGCATCCTTTACCATATGCATGGTAAGTTTGCCTCCTAGAGCTGAGTTGCTGAGAGTAACCACCAGAGTCTCCCAGCTATCAGGAAGAGAACTGAGTAGCAAGAGGGCTTGAACTTCATCTGCCAGTTGCATGTCTACTGCAGATAACTGGTTCATCATGCTTTGGAACTCTTTGGTGTGTTCTGCAATGGAAGTTCCACTCCGTAGCTTCAGGTTCACCAAACGCCTCATGATTAAGGCCTTATTCCGAGCTGTTTTGGCCTGGAACATGTCTTCCAATTTCCTCCACATTTCATAAGCATCTGTGTCATTTGCTACATGGTGGAAGACACTGTGACCGATCCACTGCCTAATCTGACCCAAAGTTCTGTTGTTGAGTTTATTCCAGTCATACTCTTTAACAGACTCTGGTTTTACTCCCTTCAACTCGATGACATCAAACAAATCTTTACAATGCAAAAAATCTATCATCCGAGGTCTCCAGAGGGTGTAATTAGTTGCAGCCAGTTCAATCATTGCACCAGAATGAGAATCTTCCATTTCCATTTTAAGTTTTAAGGTTTAAAATGAAAATAGATTAAAAACAGGGCTGAATTTCACAAATTCGAGGTCACCGTTGCGTCCGGAACGGTAAAGAAATGGTGGAATAGACACTTCGTTGGTCTAAATCCGACATAGAGGTTGATTTGTAATTTCCTTAAAAGTTCTGGGGCAAAATTGTAAATTTCAAAACTTCAGGGGGCTAAATGAAATTTACCAGGCTACTGACGTGGCAAATTGGGGATGGCTTTGCTGACGTGGCAGACACGTGGCGTACACGTGGCGCTGACATGGCAAGCTGACGTGGAAGGTTCGCTGACGTGGCGCTGACTGGGCGCTGACTGGACTGCTGACGTGGCACTGACTGGACTCGTCTTCAACCTTGGGAGCGCGTGCGACGCGTGGTACGTGTGGGAGCGCGTGAATACTGCACTGATCGGCATGTGCGGAGGCTGTGGACGTTGGTTTGGTCACCGGAAAATACCACCGTGCTCGTCTATCCGTGAACTAACTGATGATATCCTCAAAATTAATTTTTGAAAACTTTCGTCATAACCGGTTTTCCGATCGGAAGCTCTGTTAATCGATTTTATGACCCCAAAGAACAACCGAAGCTCATGATACAACTTGTTGTGATTCACCGATCACTCTTGTAGTGTTATGAGGAAAAACCAAATTGCTATCTATTACTTTCAAGAATAGAGTACACAAGTTTACCAAAAATCTCAAATGCAAAATTATGGATATAATTCACTCAAATAATCAAACATCAAACTCTATTTTTTTTAAAAAATAACTACTCATTAGTTGGGTAATAATCGGTGTTTTTAAAATCGGATCGGTGATCAAACCGGTGATTGAACAGATTCAATAGATCAATGGTTCGACCTGTTAAACCATGTACAAAAAACCAACAAAATCGACTTATGTAATAGATTTTGAATTTAAAGTTTTAGTAACACTGGTGGTAACTACTTTTTGTACGAGTCTGACCCTAGAAAAAAAAATATCAGTTTGAAGGTAGACTCGGCCTATTTTGAACCCAAATTACATTTAGGTTGTATGCACATACTCCATATTGCACGACAAAAAAATCTATGATGCGTCGTAATAAAGCTTTCTAAATTGTGTCTCGTCGATCTTGACGGTAAATGGATATGAAAGAACACTAATAATAAAACTAGGAAAAAAAATGATATTAGATACACATATAGTCATAACGGTAAATGACTAGGTTCTCAATGTTTTGATTCTCTTATTTTGTGGTTAAATTGAGCTAAACAATAAAATTCCGATGAGTGGTACTTAACAGCTAATATCCTAGTTATAAACTGTTTGTTAAAATATGTCATTAAACGAATTTAACATGTTACATTCAATCAATTATACATTAATATGTCAAAATTGAACATAAATCATAAAACTTAGAAAAACCTACAAATTTGAATCCAGGTCGCGTCGGTGCTCTACGAATGTCTTGTGGCTAATGTTCTCCCAATATTACTTGGATGCTTCTTGTAGAAGGGATACTCATTTCACAAGAACTTGAACATGGACAAATGGTAGAAACTCTCATGACTTTAAATGACTCTCTAGACAAATGGAAGTATTCCATTATCTTTTTTGGATGCTCTAAATGATCTCAATGCCTCTTAATTTATAGGTATGGAAGGGTGTCTTTGAAGGCACATTTTGGTTTAGGGTGTAACTCTCTTAAGGGTTATACCATTTCCTAATGCCTTTAAAGGCCTAAAGATGCATCCTTTTAATAAGACGATATGTCACTTCACCTTTGTACCTTTCCCACAAGGCACTTTTAAGGGACATACCTCTCTTACATTTATTTATTTATTAAGAGAATTTATTACAATCCCCCATAATTCTCTTAATATTAATGCATACACTAAAGAGAGTTTCCGTGAAATAAAACTGCATCGAAATATGTAGTTTTCACCTTGAACATTTCCTAGTGAATGACAATCAGATTTACTTGGCAAACCAGTGACCCATAGTCTTGAACTGTTCTATTGTTGGTGTAAACTTAGATAATTGCCAACACACAGCTTCACTTCGACCATTTCCCGTTCTACGGTTGTGTTCATTTCGCTATGAAC
>SKCR01013090.1:0-48235 GCA_019454045.1 Zanthoxylum bungeanum
TTGGGTTTGAATGATGTAATTGAACTTAATTTTATGGTTGATAGATCTACGGATGCTGGTGATTTATTGGGAGTGAAATTAAATATTTTGCACGTTAACACTTGCTCAAGTTAGTTTGGGTGGTTGAGGATAAGTAAAGAACGTTTAGACAAATATTGTCTCTTTTGATAATGATGTGTTTAAGGAATGTTTTCTTTTCTGTGTTTTTTATCTGATTGATCAAGACAATTCTTATGTTTGTCATTTTTGTTTTTATAACTCCTCAATTCCACTATGAATTGTGGATTAATGAAGTTAAGAAATGTGGTGTCTTTGCGTTGAATGCATATTTGATGTGTCATATTTTATTCTTGTATGTTTAGTTTGATGGGATGTGATTATGTCATTAATTCCACATATCGATGAGCACATTTGCATGTTAAGATAATTGGCTTGTAATTAAACTCCACTAATCTTGGTGTTACGGAATGTTATCTAGGCTTTATGAGTGATTTTTTACTTACTAAATTCATTTCGGAGTTAGTTTATTCTAGAGAATTATTATTGTATGTCTCCTAAATGAATCCTCTGTGGGTTCATAGTACTCCATAGGATCATTGGTCAAGTGTTTCCCAATTTATTAGAATTTCTTTGAGGTTGAGACACTCCAGAGGTTATTTAGGTATCACGTGGGAAGGCTCGTGTCATGTGTTGTTTATATGAGGTGTTGTAACGTTATTAGACTTTTCATTGTAAGTGCAGTTTCACTATGGAAACTTGTTGGAAATTTTTATTTATAGAACCACACGAGGTCTATTTGAGTAGGGTAATAATTAGACACCTACAAATACTCCCTCCACCAAGACCGTTGATTTTTATAACAGCTAGGATTTTACCACATGGAGCCAATTTACATTTTTCAGAGGTAGTAAATACGTTTTAGAGCCATTTTTGAAACGACATACATTTAATGAATTATAAAAAAGAGGTTGCATATTATAAGTGTTTTACCAACCCTTTCCTCTAAATATGGGTGGTTTTCTCTTCTTTCCTCTTTATGTTTCATTTGTTTCTTTGCTTCAAAAATCTTTCAAACTTTGTCTTCTTCTTCACTTGTTTTCAAGATTTGTGCAGTCACAACAATGATGCCTCCACCATTTGAGACTAAACCTTTTGCTGACATTCTCTCTTTTATTAACATCCTAGCTGATGTTACTGTGGTGGAATACAGTGGAAATATGTTTTGTATTTTTACGGAAAGACCGATGATAAGTCTCGTATAAGGGACACCACTTGAAAGTTCATAAAGTTACAAGGTCAAATGTCGGAAGGGAAAGAAACTCTAGAGAATTCGGAAAAATAGCCAAGCCTAGGCAGGACATCGCCTATGTTCGGCTAGACACAACAAAATTCAGTCGGACGTAGGACAGAAAATTAGCTCATGTATTTTTAGCATGCATTAGTTTCATGATCACGGTCCACATGCAGTTTTCAATTCACGCAGCCAGTAAATTAGCTCATGCATTTTTAGTTCAGTTAGTTCAGTGTAACTTATGCTTTAAATTAGATATTCAGATCAGACCATGCACTCCAGGCCAGATAATCAGATCATACATTCCCGGCCAAATAATCAAATCAATCTATGCATGACTGGTTCAGTTCTTAGGTCCATCCATTCACAGTTCAGGTAGTTAAACTTGCATTCCAGTTCAAGTAGCTATGCGCAGTTCCAGCCTATCCAGCTTAGAAATTCAGGACATATGTAAGTTCGGATTAGATATTCAAGTTAACTCATGCACCCTCTGTTAGGATTAAGTCATGTTCAGTGGGCAGCTTTCATTACAGGTAGATCCAGTATAGGTCATGTAGATTTCAGAATCATGTTCAGTTCATATAGTTTCAAGTCAGATCACGTCGATTCAGCTCACGTTACCATATTAGGATGTCAATAGTTAGTTCTCAGTTCAGCAGCTCAATATAGTTCATGCATATTCAAGTCACTATACAACATTTAAGCCATTATATAAAACATATTATTTAGTCTATGACAGCTCTAGGTCAGGTTCAGGGCAACATCTCAGAATAGTAAAGTCAGGTCCAATCATGTATCTAGTTATTAGTTAAATTAAGTTCCAGATCTTTATGTTATGTATCCAGATTTGAATTACCACATTGGATTCTCAGCTTATTATTTATGTTGTTGTAATTCAGTACTTTAACACTCTCTTATACTATGTTTCGATTTAATCATGTATTTCAATTCATATTATTTTATTGGTCCTCCAGTATTCACTCACCAGGTCTTTCAAAAGACCTGACCCACCCCACTTTCCAGTTGTTTTGCAGGCTACATATTCAGGCATTGCTTGGGGGAGACGGGACCCAGCGGCAGTCATTACAAACCTCAGGCGTCAGCTCAGAGTCAGGCCATGTCGTCAGTGTCAGATGATGTCAAGATAGGCTATAAGGCAATGTATATGTATCAAATATTATGTCAGTTATTTTATGTGTGTACAGTTTTGTGATATGAAATAAATGAGTTTTCAGGTTTATGATGTGTGTATATATATATGATTGTGTGTTGTGAGTCAGTCATTTCAGTATAACTAGCAGTGATTATTAGGGGTTCGGGTGATGGCTAAGCCATCTCCTGCCCATCACATGCTCGAAAATACCGGGATGTGACATATTTTTAGAAAATATATTAATTACGTATTTCATATGTATATATTTATGAATAATTAATGTAAATAAATTAAGACAATTTATATTATTGAATAATAGTATGATTAAATGAGTATTCATATTCGATTCGTTTAATAAACGATCGAATACCAATCATGATATTAGGATTCGTTTAATAAACGAATCGAATACGAATTCATCTTATTTTGATTCGATTCGTTTAGGATTCATTTTGTTAATTCATTTTACCACCCCTACTAAGAAATTGTTTCTAAATTATTTGCTAGCTCGAGTTCAAGAGTTATCTAATATAACCTATTAAAACAATATGCATTTTCTAACATGCTTACCTTTTCATTTTTTCTTAATATTTTTTGGATATTTTTATTTTATACTTATTACTCACTTATTATAGTGAGAGTTCAAGAATTATCCTAAGTTATATTTGTTAGGGTTTTATGGCGAAAATCCGGTAATGCAGCGGAATCGCGGAAAATCAAAATTTTTCGATTTCAAAATTTTTCTTGAATCAATTAAATGAACTTATTTATTTATTACCCAATTATCAAATTCTGAAAAATTACACAAGAAACTAAATTTCTTAGTAATTGCCGAATTGCCCCAATACTTTGCAAATTGATCATTTTAGTCCTAAAATTGTCAAATATAATTTTGGATGATTCTAAATCATTTCTAAAATTATTTCCAACATGTCCAACACATCAAAATAAGATTGCAACAAAAACCCCAATTTTTGTCTAATTGCCGAAACCACCCCAGATTTTTCAATTTTTGCAATTTGGTCATTTTATGTTCAAAACATGTGAAGATCAAATCCAATCAACTCAAAAATTAATATGCATCATATACACACCATAATACATCACATATATGAAAAGCCCTAAATTTGGAAAAGGGTTAAGAACCCTAATTTTACAATTTCTTCAAAAAAATAAATATTATCAAATCTATTAAATCCATCACTTTAATTTAATCTAAACCACACCAAAACAGTCTCACCATCATGAAAAAACACAAGAAAAATTATAGGTTATCAATGAGTGGCTTAACAACTCTAGAATGGCAACATGATTATCAAATAATCAAAAGTAAGCCATTGGAACCATTTCAAGCTTACTTTATAACCATACATGCATACATCTTTCAAACAAGTTCACAACCAATTAAAACACAAACTATAAGTATAGAGACAACATCCTAGCAACACATATTGTAGCTTAGCATGTTAGAAATATTTTCTATGTTGGAAGATTTAAAGAAAAACTTACAAAACTCAAAGATTTCCAAGCTTTTCTTTTTTGCCTTTAAACTTTTCTCTCAACTCTTTTGTATTTGTTTTGGTAACTTATGAACCCTAAACCTAATGAAAATGAAACAAAACAATATATACTTCACAAAAAAGGCATTGGCCGAATTTGGTATACTTAATAATAACTATATATTATTTTTGTTTCATTTAATTTTTGCTTTATCAACTTGCAAACTTGATCATTACAACTTTAATGAATTTCAACAGGTCAACAAAAGTAACTCAAGGCATTTCCAATAAATATCAAAACTAAAGATATTTATATTTTTAATTAATTTAATTATTTAACAATTAAATAATTAAATAATTATTTAAATACAAATATTTTAAATATATGTATTATATTTACTTTAAATATCCAAATACATATATATTTATGATATATGTCAAATATCACAATTTGATATTTAATTAATGTGTATTTAATAAATCTATCATTAAATACAAATACACAAAAATTAGGAAATGGTTATTAGGTCATTCGAATGTATTTTTCGTTTAACATTTAAACGACTTATAAATAATCAGTATTATTCATAAAAATTACCCTAGTTCTCTACGAGTATATTTCACTAGTAAGACTCTCTAGATTCAGGCATATCCATCACGAAATCCAATTTCGTGTCCATAATTTACCCACCCGTAAATTATGACGACCACAGATAAACTCGCCGAATCATACAGGTCAAGGTCATGACATATGTATAATTCCTCCGTCACAGGTATCCGGATATATCCCAGAGGTATAGATGTAAACGTCAAATCTCTATAGGGACAATCATGTCGACGTCTCTATTAGCAATCTCTAAAAGAACACTTAGAACTGACTTCTAAAGTGTACCATGGGCCCATGGTTTTTATCTGATTGCTAATCATATATGGACTACCTATGCTCTGTACACAGAATTGACGGATCCTATCTCGACACACACAGGACACCCTGAGGATCTGTCCACACCCAACAAACAGGCGGAGGTCTGGTCTGAATAGATTGGTGACGCGACTGCCATCTAAGTGTGGAAGTTGTCTCATGTGCCCACAGTGGTATCTCAAGTCGAAGAATCACAAATGCTACTCAACCCGAGAAGATTCTTATTGACGTTAGTGTACCATCCATTAAGAATCTTCGGTGAGTCGTTCAGTATTTACCCGCTATAAACACCTACACGTCTATACGAGTCTCCAAGACTCATGGTTCATTGAGAAACCATTGGAATCATATATTTCAGTATACGACATGTACCGGTCTCAACGGATTTACTTTATTGACCAAGTAGTGTAAACCTTGACCGGGAACAGTCTAAGAATGACAGGATCATAATACAACTCAATGTCAGTTGCGACGTTTTTGCAACTGCATCATGACTAATCATCATATGGTCTATTACGTCTTTACCATATAAGAAGATATATTATATTATAGAAACTGCTCATTTTATTCATAATAAAATATTTACAATAGTATTTACAAGGAAATACAACCAGGAATTGGCGCTCTGAGCACCAACCCCAACAATATTAAGGGGGTGTATTGAATTGAGATTTTAAAAGACTATTTTGGGTTAAATAAATCTTGTGGTATTCAATTAAGACTTTTAAATAATCTAAAAAGTTTTGTGCTATTTCATTAAGACTATTAGGACTTTTTCAATAGGGTGTCCAAATCTAGTGATATTCAATCAGGACTTTAAATAAATAATAAAAAGTCTTATGGTATTGAAAAACTTGCTAATTTTGAAGGATTTTTTTATATGTGTAATTTTGTGAGACTTTTTAGTGGAAAATATAAATATCAAACCATATAACAAATCTCACCCTAACTCATCGGACTTTTGACATGAGATTTTTTTGACTGCTAAAGAAGAGAAGAAGAACGGACTTGTGAACTCTTTATGAACAATGTACTTTTGTGTTCCAATTTTTTATTATTTGTGAATTGGTTTTTATTTGTGAATGAAAAATAGACAGATTAGTGTTAATTTTTTTCCCAATAATACTCCTTCCACCGCTTTATGTTAATTGATTTTACTGTCAGTTTGGCGATTTGGTTGATGTGTCCTTTTCGCTCCAAAACTTGATTGATGATCTAGGTTTATTCCAGAAATATTTGGTTGATGTGTCTTTTTCGCTCCAGAATTTGGTTGTTGTGTCATTTATTCAATATTGAGATTCAATGAACAAACGCTATTAATAAACTGATATTGTGTTCGATATATTACTGTGTCAATGTTTTGCAAAACATAAATGACATATTATTGTGTTAACACAATTTATCGAATGTGTTAATGTTTTGCAAAACATAAATTACATATTAACATTGTTGACTCAATTAATGCATATTAACACAGCAACGTTAATAAATTACATATTTTGCATATTAACACTATTGTCCATAATAATGTATCGAATGCAAAACATAATAAAGTTGTTGTGTCTTTTATATCGAATGAAATCATTAGATTGTTATAATAATGTATGCCACCAAAACATTGACTCATGCAAAATAATCAACTTGGGAATCATCGTAAAATATGTCTACTATGCATCGACTCCATTGAGATTCAAAAATTCTATTAATAATTTCTTATGTGCGTTGTAGTAGTAATTTAAATGGGGGATTTAGAACAAGAAAATAACAAAGGAAAAGGTAAAGAGAAAGAGAACTATGAATCTTGGACCATGGATGATACGAATGAGTTGTTGCACCTCTTGGTGGATGCTATCAATAGGGGATTGCGGGATGCTAATGGTTAGCAAGCAAAATGTAGAAAGAGTGATACTTCCTCGTCTTAATGCAAAAATTAGGTTCCAAAAACATATAATCATTACCTGAGCCAAATGAAGTGGTTTAAGAAGCAATATAATAATATGTGTACGCTTATGCGTAACAACTCTGGCTTTGGGTGGGTTTACTGCTAGTGATGAAGTATGAAAAGATTACTTGAAGGTGAGTTTAGTTCATAATCTTTTAAATATATTAATAGCTTACTAGTTTAGTACATTATGTTATTTATAATATATCAACAGTGAATAATTTATTCTTTGCTAGTACCACCCAAGTCACAATAAACTTCCAGAAAAGAGTGTAGTTGATTATGAGGATTTGAAGATTTTTGTTGGGGGTGGAAGTGCTACTGGGAATGGCTCCATTGCTTTGGGCGCTGATGATACTGATGCAAGAACTTATGGGGAAGGAAATAGAGATTTCGGGATGGAAGACTTTTCATATAATTCTATCATTGATGCATTCATGGCACCAAATCACTATGAACCATCCTACCAGCCTCCATCACCCTCCAATGTAGTCCACCATCTCATTCCCCTTTAGGTTCGGATCCCACAAAAAAACCAAGCCGTAATAAGCGAAGGAGATCTGAATATGAAGTGAGTTCTAGCTCAGTTGGGACCAACAATCAACCCAAAGTTCTAGAAAATCTTTTTATGGGCATTGAGACTATTTCTGCCAATTTTGGAAAAAAAATATCTCATCTAATAGAGAAAATAGAAAGAGAAAGAGAAATAGAGGGGGATATTTGGGATGCCATAAAAGAGATATCAAATTTGGATGAGAATACTCGTTATATGGCGGGTGAATTACTTAGTACTAAAATAATGAAGGACTTGTTCTTGAACATGTCATTGGAAGAGTGCTCATCTTGGATAAAATTCAAGTTATGATGATTTTATTATTTTAATCATGTTAGGGTTTGTTGAACTATTTTTTTGTCATTCCCCTTTAGCTTTTATGTTGATTGAACTAATTCGGTTATAATTTAGTTGAACTACTGTTATTGTAATTTTTTTGTTTAAAAAATTTGAATATTTGCTTTATATGAGTATACTGTTGATTGATATGGAAAACTCTGTTTGAACTATATTTTGATTTATGTTTAATCTCTGTAAACAATACTTGTAATCTATTGTGCATTGTATTTACAAGCATAGATCATTGCTGATACTCGTAGAAATTTTATGTATATGTATATATAATGTCACAATCGCGTATATATATATATATATATATATATATATATATTATGTATCTATAATGTCACAATCGCACATGTACGAAGGTAACGACATAAAGGAATAAGAAATTAATGACGAATATATGGATGATGAAGAATTTCATGAAACCATTTATTGTTCAATGATGGCAATATATGTAATAATGCATGTGTTAAATCAGTTTTTGTTTATGATGCGTGGTGGTGAACATATTGAACGTCCATTAACTCGACGGTGAATTATTACTATTGGATATGACTATATACATCAAGCATTAAACGATAATCCTGCAATCTTTCGACAAGTATATAGAATATATCCAAATGTATTCCGAAAGTTATGCATTATTCTTAGAGAAAAAAAAAATACTTTTGGAGGATACAAGATTTATCGTTGGCCAAAATACCCGATATTGTGTAATTCGTAATACATTTGGCCGATCACAATTCGCTGCTAGTGAAAATTTCCATAAGCTTTTGAAGACCTTGAATTCGATAGCATCTGATTTGATGGCTAAATCAGGATCCGTTGTGCCTGCTTAAATAAGAGAAACACAAGGTTTTACCCTTATTTCAAGGTATAAATGTGATGATCACCTAATTATATTAATATTTTTTAATCATATGCTTATCATTACATATGAATTATTGTAGGATTGCATCGGAGCTATTAATGGTACACATATTCCGGTAATAATGAGGGGACGCGATGTAAGTAGCTATCGTAATCGTCATGGAAAGATATCACAAAATGTATTAGCGGCTTGTTATCTTTTTTATTAATTTATGATTTTGAATATTCGTTTTTATTTATGGTTTCATTTCATATGATCCAATTTTCTGTTATTGTTGATACAAATATCCACAGCTTGAACCAATTGACTTTCATTCCATATAATATTGATTTTAAAAAAGTAAAAATCTATATGTGGTCCTTTCAAATCTTACAAATTCTTATGATATAAATCTTTTAAAATCTTATAAGTAAAAAATTCTTATTAAAAGAAATTTCATAAAATCTTATAAGTCATTACATTCTTTAAATATTTTTTAAAATCTACTGGAATTATTTATCGAAAAATAGTCTTTTAAAATCTCAATTGAATACACCAAATAAGTTAACTATAAAAGTGTCTGTGGCCAAAAAAAATATACCCTTGCACTAAGGATTTTCTTCGCAATAAAAAAAAATTACTATAAATGGCCTATAATAGAAGACACTTTTATTAATTTGAAAAAATATTAAAAGATTTAAATTGCTTAGACATTTATGATTTCCCACCTAATTTTATTTGTTGAATTTGGTACTATCATATCTGTATTTATGAGAAGAGTCGTGTTTCGTGCCATCTGCTTGTTCATGCAAGTGCTTAATGGGCTGACAAATGAGAGGCTTTACATACAAAGCTCTCGATTTGATTACAAGAAGACAATTATAAAAGTTCAAAGAAGCTGAAAATCCTGATACTTGATCCGCACGATACAATCCCATATCTGATGATTTGTTAAAAGGCTAAGCATTTAAAAAAAAGGTTGAACTAAATGACCATCTGGTTGCTGTGGTGTAGTGGTTATCACGTTAGTCTTACACACTAAAGGTCCCCAGTTCGATCCTGGGCAGCAACAATTAAATTTTTCTATTCCTTTTATTTCCCAATCAAATTCAATTTTTCATTTTTATTCATTTTATTTTTGTTTCATTTATTTTTCAGTTTTTTTTTTGAAAATGGAATTCATTCATAGATAAACAGATGTAACTACATCAATCATAAAAGCTCCAATGAACTATTCACACGCTAATTTGACTAAAAGTTGCTAAAGAGATATGGTTGCCTTTTTTTTTTTTTTTTTTTTTAATATTCTTATTCTATTATTTTGACGGCTCACTTAATGGCACAATTAAATCTTGATTGAGCCTATATTTTCGGTCATGCCCTTGGAATGCGAAAATTATATTATGTGCCGGGTGTATATGTCATCTCTCTCACAGTAGGAGGGTCTCATAACTGTGTGGGGCCCGCCTGTTGTGAGAGAAATGACATATACACCCGTCACATGATATACCACCTCCTTAGAATGAAGGGCGGAAATGTATGTGTGGCCACCCTCATTTTTCAAAACTTCTCTTGTACTTATAAATTTTTATTTTATAAAAAAATCCTTTTAGTTTTCAAATTTTTTATACTTCAAAAGTCTTATTTAATAAGTAATCCTTTTAACTTTTTTCTTAATTGTTTAAATTTTTATTTAGTAATTAATAATTATTTATGAGTATTTAATTTATATAAATTATGTACTATTATTGTAATTATATTTGTTATTTTTATTTAATATTAATTTTGTATTATGAATTAAACCTAACAAAATCCAAACTTAGGTAGAGTTTGGTTGGAAATAGAGGAGAAGAGAGGATTGGAAAAAGAAAGGAAATGAAATGAAGGGACGAGAGATGCCATGAGAGGAGAGGAGAGGAGAGGATGATGAAATTTGATTCTATTGTTTGGTTTGTACAAAGGATTTGAGTGGAAAGTAAAATTATATAGTTTTTATGGACAAGTTTACCCTTTTTTATTAAATAAAAATATTTATTAGTAAATTTATTTAAAAATATAGATAAAATATAAATTAAAAATTCTAAAAATTAAAAAATTAAAAAATATGTTTTAATTAAAATTAGAATTTATTGATTCAATATTATTTTAATTATCAATGTTATTTTAATTAATTATAATAATTAATAAATAAAAAAAAATATTATAATGTTAAATTAACTATATGTTTATAAATAATTGACTGCACTTCGATCTCTCATCCTTTTTCTCGTCCAACAATGCTAACCGTTCATATCTCCCTGCAACCTATTCTTGTTCAGGCAAATCATCTTCCATCATAACTCATATGACTGCACTTCGATCTCTATCGGAAGTACAACCTCCATCCCATACATAAATAAGTAAGGCATAGCTCTCGTCGTTGTTCTCACTGAAGTTCTATATCCCCATAAAGAAAATGGTAACTTATTCGTCCAATCCTTGTGACTTTCTGTCATTTTAGCCAAGATCTTATTCAGAGTCTTATTAGCAACTTCTACTACCTCGTTAGCTTGTGGTCTGTAGGGCCAAGACTTGTGCCCGATCCCATACTTTTACAGCATAACTTTAGTCTTTCTTTAAAACTGAACTCTGTTATCTGTCACTACATGATGCGACATCTAATACCGACAAACTATGTTTTGAGCGATGAACTTAGCCATTTGCTTGGCGGTGATATTGCGAAAAGATTCGGCTTCCACCCATTTAGAGCAATAGTCTACAACAAATACTATAAATCGATGTATGTTAGAAGCTTGTGGTTTGATTTCACCAATCAAATCGATGCCCTAAGCTGAGAAGGGCCAATGTTACGATAATCTATGTAGTTCTGTTGGTGGTAGATGGCTCAAATTTTCGTGAGTCTGACAGTCATGATAATGTTTCACCGACTCTGTGCAATGTGCCTCATTGGTCAGCCAAGAGAACCCTTGTCACACGGTTTTTCTTGATAGATTCAACCTGCCCATGTGTGGTCGCATACCCCCGCGTGGACTTCTTTCATCAAATTTAGGGCATCCTCTTCCGTCAGGTATTTCAGCTGTACTTCATTGGCTTGTATCTTATATAAATCTCATCATAGGCTCGTGAATTGAGGAGCCAGCTTCTAGATTGCTATTATGTCTTTCTTACAGGCCCATCAAGGAATTCTTCTTTGTCTAAGAAGTTATGAATGTCATTGTACCAGGGCTTTCCATCATTGGCCTCAATATCCATTATCCCGCATGCTTCATAGCTAGGTTTACTGGATGTAGTCACTACTAGTGGTTTCATAGTCAACATTTCCGGATTTTCCCAAATTGAAGCTAACATAGCCAAGGCATCCACCATCTAGTTATCTTCCTGAGGCAAATGTTGGGATGTACATCCCGAGATATTTTGCAATAACGCTTTAAGGTGAAAGAGATATGGCTTTACCTTATCATCCTTCAACTATCAGTCTCATTGTATATGTCGGATTACCAACATTGAATCACCATATATCTCATTGTCCCTCACATTCAAGGCTATAAGCTCTTCCAACCCAAAAATTCAGGCTTCGTATTCAGCTATGTTATTGGTAACCAAGAAGGTGAGCCTCTTGACCGTTGGTAAAGTTTCTCCCATGGTGTTATCAGATAAATTATGATTCTCACGCCTTTACAGTTTACAGCTCCATCAAAATACATTTTCCAGCCCTAAATCGCTATTGCCTTAATTTCCTCATCTGGAAACTCAAACTCATACTTATCATCTTCAATTGGTTGTTGCGTCAGGAATTCCGCCACAACTCGCCCTTTAATCACCTTCTCGGTGATATATTCAATATCGAATTTAGTTAGTAGAACTAACTATCTCCATAATTTCCCTATCAAGGAAGATGTCAACTACAAGTACCTAGCGAATTCTCTTTCATGACTACTTGTATTTTGTATGACTAAAAGTAGTGCCGTAAAGTTTTAGAGGCCCATAACACTGTTAAATAAATCTTATCCACCTCTTGGTATCAAGTCTCATACAATAACATTTTCTTATTGTGGTAATAGACTGCATGCTCTACTTCAGTATCATCTTCTTATATGAACATCGCCCCCAGAGCTTTAGACTCTACAGCCAAATATAGAACTAGAGGTTTGTCTGGTCTTGGCAGCTTTAGAACTAGCGGGTTGGTAAGGTATTACTTGATTTTTTCGAAGGCTTATTGGCACTGTTTGTTCCACTTCACTGGCTGGTTCTTCCTCGGTAACTTGAAAATTGGCTCACATACCGAGGTTAATTCGGTAATAAATCATTTGATATACTGTATCTTCCCTAGAAGTGCTCTCACTTCTTTATCAGTTTTAGGTGCAGACATCTCCATTATCGCCTTTATCTTTTTCAGATCCACTTCTATTCCTTTTTTCCCTACCATGTGCCTCAGTAAAGTTTCGAACGTGACCCCAAATATGCACTTCTTGGGGTTAAGTCTGAGATTGTACTTGTCCACATGGTGCAAAAATATTTTAGCGCAGCCATGTGACCTTCTCTAGTCTCGGAATTCACCATCATGTCATCAACATAAACTTTTACCTCATTATGCATCAAATCATGGAATAAGATAGTTTTCATTTACTGGTAAGTTGCTCCTACAGTTTTTAATCTGAATGGCATCACCTTGTAGCAATTGGTTCCCCATTCCATGATGAAGTGTAACGACCTGTAATCTCGACAATTATTACGTTGTGAGACGAGTGTCACATAACCTAAATTATATATGGACACATACACTCATGAAAAGACCTTGGGGATGATTGGTATATTTCTCGAAATTCCGATACGAAATTGTACGATATTCTACTCCGAACAGTCCATGGTATTTAGGCCATAACATTCTCATGTAAACTCTGATTTTTATGAATTTTATATCTTCGGAAATCTGAGATCGAGATCTACAACTTCCGCGTTGAACATATTTCCAAAATCGAAACAGAAATAAGTTGAAAATGCAGATAACAAATCTAGATGAATAGTGATTTTTTGACTTATCTAGAAAACGAGTCAAATAGTCCCATTGTATAAAGGACAATATTCCTTAGTCTCTAATTTATAGAGAAAGAGAGAGAAACGTGATTATGAGAGGAGGAGGAGGAAGAGAGAGCAAATACCAGATCTTCATAAGATAAAAGAGCCTTTGCAACCACGGAAAGCTTGTGGGGGAGTGAAGGAAGTCAAGAGAAAGAAGGTTATCGCAGGAACTACAAATTCTTTCGGCGCAGTGAAGTTTCGCCAGCCAAATTCCAAATCTGTAAGTAGACGTACTTTTTCTTAAGTTGATTTTACTTTATGATTGTTTTAAATATGAGACTTATATTTTCTGAGTTTATGGCGTTAGCCAAGTTTTTTTTACATTATATTGTAATTGAGCATGTTCCGAGAAATGTTTTAGAAAGAGATATTTTCAAAAGTTTGAGTTTTATGTTTTCGAGGCATGGGGAAAAACCCACCTCAGTATGTAACTTGATTCAGATATGGAATTGACGGAGAGCACATGTGCACATGTAGAGGATTGGGGGGAATGTTAGAGTTCTACGGCCCCGAGGATCGATTATAAAGCTAGAAATAAGTGCGAATACAATCGAGAATAATCACATCGATCGGTTGAGCGACGCGCGAGGCAACAAAAACTGGTTTCTGCCCACTGCAGCTCACGACAGTTCACTGCTTTCCCTCTCCAAGATTCGGCCATTGTTGGTCCTTCGTCAAGCTCCAAGCTTCGCGAAATGATTCCAAGCTCATGGGTGGACTTCCCTATCACCTTCGCATGTCTCTCGGAGTGCTAGCTCTCTTGATTTTTGCCACAAAATCAAACACTTTTGCTTCATATTTTTCCTCCTTAGCTCTCGGTTTTACAGAAAATAGAAGGAAGAAAAATGCCCACCATGGGCGTGAGAGAGAGGAGAGAAAAAAGAGAGAGAGAGAGTTGGAAATTTGTTGTGTGAAAAAGTGTATCTAATACCACTTTTGTTTTTCCAAAAAATCAATTAATTGATTTCCAAAATCAAAAAAAATACAAACATTTAAAATATATTAAATGTCTATCATGCCATCACACTTGAGTGTATTACACTCCACCATCAACTTCCATCAATCAATCAAATCAAGTGACAAGTTGTCACATCACTCAAAGTGACTAATGATTTGACGCTTGATTTGACTTGCGTGCCGCACTCGAATTCGAAATGCGAATGCGCTCGCAAACAATCTCGAGCTCGGGTTCGCTAATTCCAAATTAATGAATTATCCGTTGCGACGTAATTAAATGATTATGCCTAGCGAAATCACTATTCACGTCGCTAACGAATTAATTCTAAATTAACTCGTTCGCCCGAATTAAAATCTAATTTTAATTCCGCGTCGAAATCCAATTTCGTTTAATATATCGAATATATTAATTTATCGATTAATTCCAAATTAATCGTTTTCTCTCTTTAAATGATATTTTATCCCAGATAAAATATCTCTGTAATTAATCCCAGATTAATTTTCTCTCTCTTCTAATTAATCCCAGATTAATTAAAAGTGTGAGTCATACGTCATCGGTGAATCTTCGGGAAGCGACCCAAGAGATCCTCGGATATGTTGGCAGTAAATTCGGTCGTCGGACTATCCGAACACGTAAGTACCTAGTACTATGTTTATACCGATTTACAAGACAAGGTTGGCTTCTAGCAAAGCGTCATGCCTACCCAATTCTCCAGAAATATCCTTACAGGAATATAAGGATCTATATCAGGCGTAGTATACGTAGTATTGCGTATTTTGATCCAGTATCGGATGATCACATGCAAGGCCTGAGGCTAATACAGTGTCTGCCCCGTACGAAGCATATATCGGATGACGAGCAACTAGTCTCTTTATTATCGGATAATCATGACCAAGTCATATTATCCCGACGGTTACAACCTTTTTAGAGAACTAGCTCTGTATCCCTACGCGATCATCAACTCCATATGACTGGAGTGACACTTCCGTCTCGACATCACACCCAGAAGAGGCGTACACAGAACCTGTTAAAGCCCTGGACGACCACAACCAAAGTATATTGATTGTCGTAAGTATTAGCGGTACAGTCACTCAAGTGTCTAACACCTGAACTATGTACGATTGGCTCAAACTGCTGAGAAAGGGCTTTCGTCAGCAGATTTGCATGATTATCATCTGATGCGATTTATTCGATCATCACATCGCCACGATGTATGATTCGAACGAATCAGATGAATATCGAAGTATGTATCTGGATTGTTGATGAGACCATTAATTCTTTAGCCTGTGTTGTAGCCTAGCTCAGCTGCTAATAGAACTATATCTAATCTAATTAGATTTATTATCGACCCAAATGGCTTCTATTGCTGCCTCAGCTGCATCAATAACCCGCATTTGTTGTTTATTCGGTAACAGTATCTTGCTTGGATAATTTCCAGCCTACTGTTTCGTTATTCAAACTGTATAGTACCGTTTGCGACTTATAGTCGTTTTATCGGTTTGGAAACTTGTAGCAGTGATCCCAGTCAATTCAAGTTCTCATTCTCCATAGTTTAAGACAGCATCCTTAGTTCTCTAAGAAACTAACGGATGTTCTTAACTTCAATCCAGTGACTATCACTTGGATTGGCCTGTTTGTGACTCCATATGCTCAAAGCATATGAGACACCAGATCGCGTACATTTTTCAATGTACGAGTTCTCGGAGAGTTTACATGAAAATCAAGCTTTCACCGATAATTATGGGAATATCATTTCCAAGAAATGAGTTATAGTATCATTATTGTATAGGACAGCCACTGTCTGTGCGCTCCCACTAACCTTCTTATATACAGAAGAATCATTTCGTTTTCAATTAAATCATAAACTATTATGATTACATCAAAACGGTAATTCCAAGAACCTAATGCTTGCTTCAATCCAAACATGGATCGAATAACCCGAAAACCTTGTTTGCTAGTTTTGGTACGACAAAATCGACAATATGTTATAAACATCCTCCAAAAGGTTTCATTTTCAGGAAAGGGATTTTCCTGTTCAGCTGTCATATTTCATAAATGAAACATGCAGCATTAGCAAGCATTATCCAAATAGATTTACCGTGGCAACAGGTAAAAGGTTGAATCGTAGTCAACACAATGTTGATAATGATACCTTTCCGCTAAAAGCCTAGCTTTATACGTTGGTATGTTGCCTTCCATGTATGTCTTCCTTGAAGACTTATATAGTACCAATAGGAACAATGCCTTGCGGTACATCAACTAGTATCCAAACTAAGTTGATATACATGGAATCCATTTCAGATTCATGACACTTTGTCATAATAGGGAGTCGATACTTTGTATCACTTCCTCATACGTAGTCAGTTGGTATACCTCAATAAGATTGACATCTTTATGAGGTGAGATCAGAAACCCATACCCTAGGTTATTTTCTGACTCTCTCCGACCTACGCGGTTCTTGTGTATTCGAAGATTATTGGTTTAGTTTCATCCTTAATGAACTATTTATGTTCCATTAAGATTCGATGCCAGGAACAGTATTACTCCGATTTTCATCGAGTTTTACTATCCTCCCACTTACCACTGTATATAGGTATTCCTCTTAGGAAAACCGCATGGTGAGCAACAATTAAATTGTTCTCTGGTGAGTTGTATAAGTACTATACTTTGGTATCCCTAGGATAACCTACAATTGACACTTATCTAATTTGGGTTTTATTTTGGTATCATCCAAACATATGCCTAGCATCCCCAATATTCAAGAATGAGAAACCCGGTTTCTTTCATGTTCATATCTAATATGAAATCTGTCAAACAGCTTTTATGGAACCTTATTCTAAATAAGTTATGCACTGTTTAATGCTTATCCGTTGAAGGAAATGGTAGCTCATAGCGACTCATGATTAACCTTATCATGTCTAATAAAATTCGGTTACTCTGTTCAGACACACCGTCAAATTGACGTGTTCCGGGAGGAGTCCTCATTGAAAGAATACTATACTCTTTCAAGTATATTAGAAACTTATTGCTTAAGTATTTTTATCATGGTCTAACCGTGATGGTATAATATTTTAGCCGATCTGTTTGTCTATTTCGTGTCGAAACTTAAAAGTTTCCGATTTGTGTAAAAGAAACACATAACTATAACGCGATGCCACATCCGTAAAGGTCACGAAACATTCATATCCACCTCTAGCCTAGCTAGACATGGGCCCACTTGCTTCACTATGAACTAGGGCTTACAGATCGATGGCATTCGCATTTTTACCAAGTAAATGTGTTATAGGCACTTTGCCCAATAAACTAGATTCGTAGACTTTATTTGAATATGATCAAATCAGTCATAGTACCCACTCTTCAAAAGTGTGGATATACTATTCTTGTTTAATTGTGTCCCAGACAACAATGCCACAATTAAGTTTCTTCTGATCAAATCAGTTTGAGCTATTTGTTTGTCATGTTATATGTTTGAGATTTATTTATATTCAAAATATAAATGATGTTATTCACATCTAATATGTTTATCTCAATATCATCTTTATATAATAAAACACTTTAGTGTTCTAGAATATAAAGGTAAATCCGCAACGGATTAACACTGATATAGAGATAATGTATCTAGTCGAACTAGTTACATTATAACAGTTTCCTAATTTAAGTACATACCCGATGGTAGTTCCTAAACTTAGGTATCTACGGTCAAAACATCGACTTTCGTCCCGTTTCCGATTCGCAGATTAAATCTCAACTGAAGTCAGTATCCTGCTCATAGCAGATTCTGAACATCAGTATATATTTATGTATCACACTAAGTATTTAAAATCCAATTTCAATACTAGTAGTGAACATAATTATGACAAACATATTTAAAGTCAGAGCCTTGCTCATCTTTAATTCCTTCATGTATGCCTTGTCCAAACGGGAGTTACCCTTTCGCGATTCCGTTTGCCACAATTTAGGCAAACATATTTGGATATGTCATTTATCTTCCCAGAAGATTATAATGATTTTGCCTTTGCCCTTTTCACATTCCAGTAGCCTTTGGCCAAGCCTCGGGTTTCTAGAATATCGAAGTAAAGTGTGCCTTGTGCTACTTGCCTAATTGCAAAGTTTGACTTTGTCTCATTGAGAATAGTCATTAACTCTCCAAGAGTTATTATTGCAATTTTAGTACTTCTAAAATCTAAGTATAGATTTATGAAGATCCTTCAATTTCAGTATCATACTTTAAAGATCTAATCCTTAAATCTGATTAAGAAATTAATGAGTCTACTGCGACAAGCTTAATGGATTAAGCACTAAAGTTATCATCACATGAATCTTCCAAAGATCATGCTCTACTAATTGCTCAACTCCGGGCTTAGGCCTAATATGTTATTTTATCAAATAAAGTAACTTATTAGTTTTCAGGACCATCCTGAAATTATTCCCAATTTGAAAATTAGACCATTTAAATACATTTTCCCTAGGATTATGTTTTAAATGTCAATCTTTCAATTATATCTTGATTTTAATAGTTCAACTATTTAATCAACGATTTCAGGTACTTTTAAATATAATGATTATTATAGTCCAACTATATTAATCAACTATACTTTTAATTGTTTGAATACAGTCCAACTGTTTATTAAAACAACGATTTAAATATTAGTCAACTAACATTTAATTTATTTGACGAATGATATTGATTGAGCGCGTATGGCAAGTAATTAAACGAATATTGCAAATTCAATTATTGCCTCCCACTATTTTTCGGCGATCCTCTAACCCTCTTTCGAGTACTCGGGAAACCGTGTTTCCTAGTGGGCTAGGATCCCGTTAAATATCACACAATCTTGACTTTGGCCAACAAATTGTATGATAATTAACTAGGTAGATCTCTAAGATCAATTGGATCCAATCCAATTCCTAGATCCAGTAGGGGGACATCCAAGTCCGAAACATATATACAATATATATGTCAATATATCCAATATAATGCCTAACATTTTTCTTCTGAATCAACTAAGCCTTGGCTTTGGCACAACAAACTTAGTGATCCTAGTTAAGCGCAAGCCATTGACCATGGAAAGCTTCGTAATCAATGTCGATGGACAAGAAGTGGTCTTGACTTCGGCCAACAAACCACAACTTGGACAAGACACCAATATGGAACAAAGCTCTCGTGATTCAAACACATCCTCGACGGACAAAGGTCTTGACTTTGGCCAACAAACCAATGTCAGTCTTAGATCTTGAGTAAGAATCACTCAATGGAATGAAAAACGCTTAATATTTGTGAGGGTTTTTCGCGTGCAAATTGGCAACCAATTTATTATCTTTGTTAAGGTCTCATCATCATACACCCTTAAACATGCATTCTAAACACATAATAAAGCGCATATGAATAAATAATAATGATATGCGGATGGATACTTTACACATTAATCCTAGATCAAATCTCTCACTTTATCTCTCCCGTTAGCACATGTATCACTTCTTCCCGTTACACTACACTTCTAAGGAAACCTCATTTACATTTAGGGGAATAGGTGAGAAGAGAATACAAAGAATAAGGAGGTAATAAGGCTGGACACGCAGGTCCAATTAATAAATTCCAAATTTATTACAACAATTTCTAAAATTGCCCCACCCATCTAATATCCATCCGATATACATTATTCATGCATCGCAACCATGTATTCACACAAGCATGTTATCAATCAATCTAATCAAATTAATTAATCTGATAATTAGTGATCATCCAATGTTCAAACAACGATTTGATTTTGCTCGAGTCAAACTCGTTTTGCGAATAAGTACTCAAAGTACTAATTCTTGAATTAAATTAAACTACATAATTAAATCCAATTCAATTTGTATTAATATTAATTCATGATTAATTCCAAATTAAATACTACACTTTATTTGATGAACCTTTACGACTTAAATTCCAAATTTAATCGCTACGGGTCTCAAAGCCTGATTAATGTCCAACGTCAATTTAATTAAAGCCCAATGGGCTTTTAATTAATTTCTTTAAGGCGTGGACTTTTGGTCAACTCGGGTCGAACCCAATAACCAAAGTCCAATCCGGGAGTTACCCCATAAGCCCATAAATCAATTTAGGCCATTAGGCCCAATTAAACTTTAAAGGTCCATTAGTTGCATTTGGGCTTTATGGAAGCGGTTTTGGGCCCAATTGGATCCAACCAATTTAGCCTAAACCTTACTTAGTACAACCAAGCCCAATAAGTCCAATAACAACTTTAAAAGCCCAATTCCACAAAATAGGCCCAATTTAATTAAATCATAAAAATCCAATTTTACAATCTAATTAATTCTAAAGTGTATTACACAATTAATTACCCAATTAACATTTCCAAAACACCAATTAGCCTAATTAATCATGCTCTTTAACAATAAAACATGTCCAACACATTTTATCAGAAATCAAACCCAATTACATGTTATATCATTCTCGGCAATTTGGGCAATTTGTGTCCGATTCGGTTTCAATCCAATTAAATCCACAATCGACATTAAATCAACATTCCCGAATGATTCCAACTCATCCAATGAATCAAAATCAAAAAATTCCAAGACAAATAGGGCTCTAAACTCTCGGCCAAGCCTAAAATATTGGGGAAAATTGTTCCAAACAAAATTTAATCAAATTGATCCAATCAATCATCAATTAAAAATGTATTAAGCATACTCAAACATCCAATTCATTCAAATCATGCTAAAAAAAATTTTACCCAAATTTTAAGCCCTAATCAATTTCATGTTTTTCAATCGCTCTGATACCAATTGTTGGAGTTCTACGGCCCCGAGGATCGATTATAAAGCAAGAAATAAGTGCGAATACAATCAAGGAAGTTGCGGAATACTCACATCGATCGGTTGAGCGACGCGCAAGGCAACAAAAACTGGTTTCTGCCCACTGCAGCTCACGGCAGGTCACTGCTTTCCCTCTCCAAGATTCGACCATTGTTGGTCCTTCGTCAAGCTCCAAGCTTCGCGAAATGATTCCAAACTCATGGGTGGACTTCCCTATCACCTTCGCATGTCTCTCGGAGTGCTAGCTCTCTTGATTTTTGCCACAAAATCAAACACTTTTGCTTCCCATTTTTCCTCCTTAGCTCTCGGTTTACAGAAAACAGAAGGAAAGAAAAATGCCCACCATGGGCGTGAGAGAGGGAGAGAAAAAAGAGAGAGAGAGTTGGAAATTTGTTGTGTGAAAAAGTGTATCTAACCACTTTGTTTTTCCAAAAAATCAATAATTGATTCCAAAATCAAAACAAATACAAACTTTAAAATAAATTAAAGTCTATCATGCCCACACTTGAGTGTATTACACTCCACCATCAACTTCCATCAATCAATCAAACAAGTGACAAGTTATCACATCACTCAAAGTGACTAATGATTGACGCTTGATTTGACTTGCGTGTCGCACTCGAATTCGAAATGCGAATGCGCTCGCAAACAATCTCGGGCTCGGGTTCGCTAATTCCAAATTAACGAATTTTCCTTGATGAGTGGTAAATCTATCACTATTTCCCACTCATTTAACCTAATATATTGTATATTTTCTTGAGTTATGTGAATATTTTGATGTGTTTTGTGTTATTTTGTAGATAAATAAAGTTTCAGGACATTCTGGAGGTGATTTGGAGCAAAATAGGAAAAATTGGCAAAAATTGCATTTCGGTAAAATTGTCCGCGTCGCGACGCCCAAGTCATCAGCGTCGCGATGCCTAACATGCATCAGATCTGCTAACGTGCGCCGGGTCAACGATCAGAATTTGAGAAGTTTGACTTTGCTAAAATGCGCTGTGCCACGTGTCACCATCACAGCCGATATGCTAACGTGCGCCGTGACACGTGTCATCATCCTACGGTGCCGACACTCAAAATTGCCATGTGTGCCACGTGTCATCCATGTCATCGCCACATCATCGGTCAATGAGTCAACTCTGCCACGCGTCGTGCCACGTCATCGTCCATGTCAGAAGGTCAACCGAGTCAACATGCCACGTCATCATCAGCCAATCACGCCTTGACACGTGTTGCAATCCTACGATGCCAACAATTGATCTCAGCCGCCTTGCCACGTCAGCGCCACGTCAGCATAATAATTTAGCTCTTAGCCGCCTCATCACGTGTCGCCTTATCCTCTTAGCCGCCTCGCAACGTGTCAAGCCGAGAGCATGCCACAATTCACTATTCTGGCGTAGCGACGCCAAAGCCCTTGGCGTCGCGACGCTGGAAGCTTACCCGCGCTATAAATTGAGCTCGAGATTTCAGAATTTGTTGTACCATTCTCTCCCATTTCTTTGATGTAAATAGGAGTTCTTCTCTCTCTAAGTTTCGTTTTAATTTTTATTTTTTAGTTTTGTAATAATTTTAATTACGTTTTTGTAATAATAGTAATTTACTTTCTTACTTTTTACAGTTTTTACTATTCATCATGAGGAGGTAACTTCCCCAGCTAGGGTGAAAGGTAATTCTTTTACTATTGCTATTTAGATTAATCTCCTTAAAAATAATATATTCACTATTTAAAATTTGACTTAAAAAGGATACCGCTATATTGGTCGGTTGGTAATTAATTTTAATCTGGTTTAAACCTGACTAATCAAGGATACCGCCAGATTGGTCGGTTGGTAATTTTATTTTGGTTCCGCCTTTATGGCTGGTTATGGACAAATATTACCGCCTTAATGGCTGGTTGGACTTAATTTGACTTAATCAGGATACCGCCAGATTGGTCGGTTGGTAATAATATCACAAGTTTATATATTATTTATGGGAGATATCTAAATTAGTAGTAGTAAAAGTAATTCCTTTTACCTTAGCATTTATTTTATTGTAATTTACCTTCAGTATTTACTTTACCGCAATTACTTTTCAGTATTTTATGTCTTTTATTTTACCAGCCCTAGCTATGTGTCGTAACTAAATTAGTATCTGGGTTGTGATGAATTTCAATATCACCGGTTTATAAGGGGTTAGATTATAGTTTGGGTAATATAAAGATTTATTTATTGAGTCTTAATCTTAATACTTTTAATAACTGGCCATTAATTAAATTGACTAGGTAAACTTAAAATGAACTAGACATAGGGATTTTAAGTTTAAGACCTCAGACTCAATAGCCCACGATCTTCCTTGAGGATAGATAACCCTTTAATAGATTTCCTTACAGGATAGGAATATACCTGTCGGGCGGGGGGGTAGCCATAATTGGAACTTAATCTTAATGAATCTAGGTAATTTGGTTGACATAGACATATGGTTCAATTGGATTATACTAGGTATTTGTAATTGACCATCGGAAGAGGCTTTTACATAATTTAGTGTTCCAGGTTAATAAATCAATATTTTACCCAACTATAAGATTACCACTTCATCTTTAAAATGATATTAAAAGAAATCACAACCCTAGATAGTTTTTAATATTGAATTTTCTTAAAATCTACTTCGAACAATTTTATTTACTTGTCTTTAAATTTAGAATCGTCGCCATTTCAAATCAATTAAACAACCTGTTAGATACTAGTAATCATTTACCTCATAAAATTAATACTTAGGTATTAAGTCCTCGTGGGATCGATACTTTTTATACTACTTGAACGATACGTACGCTTGCGTTATACGTGTGTGTTTACGCCGGTCAAGTTTTTGGCGCGTTGCCGGGGACTTATTTATCTTTTATTATTAGTTTAGGGGTTAGATACTTTTACTTGTATCTAATTTCTTTTTACTTATTGTTATTGTTTTCTTGTGTTTCAGGTTCTCAGAAACTTCATGAGACGAACCAGAAGCTTTGAACTCCGACCGCTTGACCCAGAAATTGAAAGAACCATCAGACAGTTGAGAAGGGAAAGGCGAGAAGGCCAAGAAGCTTTAGTCAACATGGAACCTGAACCTTTGGAGGTTGCACCACCAATTCCCATTCGAGACAGAACCATTCCGGTGGTTGACAGACTCATTTCTGTATTGTACTTCCTCCCTTACCAGCAAATGCAGGAGACATCAAAACATGCATTCAGATGATTCAGCAGTCAGTTCAGTTTTGGGGGAATGCAACTGAAGATCCTAATGCCCACATCAGCAACTTCCTGGAAGTTTGCGGCACTTTCAATTACAACCGAGAAGCTGAAGAAGCAATGAGACTGCGTGTTTTCCCATACTCCTTGAAGGACAGAGCTAAAGCTTGGCTACATTCACTACCAGCAGGTTCTATCACAAATGGAACACTTTAGCCACCAAATTTCTTGCAAAATACTTTCCACCAGCCAGAACCGGAAAGCTGAGGAATGACATCACATCTTTGTGCAACAAGACTCAGAAACTCTCTACGAAGCTTGGGAAAGGTACAAAGATTTACTCCGGAAATGTCCTCACCATGAGATTCCAAAATGGCTTCAAGTCCAAACATTCTATAATGGACTTTCTGGAATAATGAGAACCACAATCGATGCTGCTGCTGGAGGAGCTTTAATGGCAAAAGGAGAAGATCAAGCCTGGGAACTAATCGAAGAAGAAATGGCCAACAACAATTCCTTGTGGCCAACTGAAAGGAGCATGATCCAAAGAATTGCAGGAATTTATTGAAGTGGAGCCAATACAGCAGTCAACACCAAGCTAGATCAGATATGCAAATTCATGGAGACTCTTACCACTGGATCCACAAGTTCACCATATGGAGGAGCACCAGAATCAAACCAACTTGAAGAAACGGTGAATTTGTCAACAATTTCAACAGACAGGGGAACAATCCATATTCCAACACCTACAACCCAGGGTGGAGGAATCATCCTAATTTTTCATGGAGCAACAATTCAGGCCAACAGCGGAACTATCCACCACCTGGATTTCAGCAACAGAACAAAGGCCAGGAGCAGGCAAATGAACCAGGATTAGCAGAAGTGCTGGCTCAGTTAAAAAAGTACGATGCTATCTTTCAGAGCCAATCAGCTTCCATCAAAGCACTGGAGAATCAAATCGGACAACTGGCCAATGCTCAGAGTTACAGACCACCAGGAAATCTTCCCAGCAACACAGAACCCAATCCAAGGAACCGAGGGAAGGAGCAATGTCAAGCCATTACTTTGAAAGCGGTACTGAAATCAACAAAGATGTTGGAATCAAGATGTCCCAAGAAGAAGTTCCAAAAGAAGCTGACAACAGATGGAGGAAAAAGAAGCAAAGGAAAAAAAAACAGATCACTCCACCTCCACCTTTTCCTCAGCGTCTTCAGAAAAAAAAACTGGACAAGCAGTTTGCTCGATTCCTGGAGGTTTTCAAAAAGCTGCACATCAACATCCCATTTGCAGAAGCCTTGGAAGAAAATGCCCAGCTATGTAAAATTCATGAAAGACATTCTTTCACGAAAACGGAGATTGGGAGACTACGAAACAGTAGCATTAACGGAAGAATGCAGCGCCATTATTCAGAGGAAACTTCCCCCGAAGTTGAAAGATCCTGGCAGTTTCACAGTTCCATGCACCATTGGAGAACATTATATCGGTAAGGCTTTATGTGATTTAGGTGCTAGTGTTAACTTGATGCCTTTTCTATTTACAGGAAACTGCAGATTGGAGAAGCAATGCCTACCTCAGTTTCATTGCAACTTGCTGACCGAACACTTGCATTTCCAAGAGGTGTTGTTGAAGATGTGCTGGTGAAAGTAGACAAACTAATTCTCCCAGCAGATTTCATCATCCTTGACATGGAAGAAGACAAAGAAATACCTATCATTCTTGGGAGACCATTCTTGGCTACAGGTAAAACTGTGATTGATGTGCAAAAAGGAGAACTGACCATGAAAGTACAGGACCAAGAAGTGACCTTTAATGTTTTCAAAGCCATGAAATTCCGAGTGATGAAAAGGAAGAAGAATGCTTCAGAGTTGATGTTGTTGATAGTATCGTTCAAAATACTGAGCCAAATCCCACAGATACACTTGAAGCTTGCATCACCAACATGACTGACAGTGAACTAGATGCTGAAATCCTGGAATGTATTAACTACCTTGACAAACCATTCCGATTCAAAGCAACACCACCAGTTGAAAGTTTCAAACTACCAAAGAAAGATCGAATCAAGCCTTCGATTGAAGAACCACCACAGTTGGAGCTGAAGTTACTTCCGAGCCATCTCAGGTATGCATTTCTTGGAAACTCTTCTGAATTACCTGTTATTATTTCTTCTTCACTAACATTGGAGCAGGAAGAAAAGTTGCTGAGAGTGTTACGAGAGCACAAGAAAGCCATTGGCTGGACTATAGCAGACATTCGAGGCATTAGTCCATCATTTTGCATGCACAAGATTCTGATGAACGATGAGTACAAACCCACAGTGGAGCATCAACGGAGACTCAATCCAATCATGAAGGAAGTCGTGAAGAAAGAAATCATCAAATGGTTAGATGCTGGCATCATTTACCCCATCTCAGACAGCAGTTGGGTGAGTCCTATGCAGTGTGTGCCAAAGAAAGGAGGAATTACTGTGGTTACCAATGAAAAAAATGAGCTAATCCCAACAAGAACAGTGACTGGATGGAGAGTATGCATGGACTATCGAAACTGAACAAAGCCACGAGGAAGGACCATTTTCCGCTACCATTATTGACCAGATGTTAGACAGACTGGCGGGACATGAATTCTATTGCTTTCTTGACGGATATTCAGGGTACAATCAGATTGCCATCGCCCAGAAGACCAGAGAGAAAACTACATTTACATGTCCCTATGGTACTTTTGCTTTCCGCAGGATGCCATTTGGATTATGTAATGCCCCCGCCACTTTTCAGCGTTGCATGATGGCCATTTTCTCAGACATGCTGGAGCAGAGTATGGAGGTTTTCATGGATGACTTTTCTGTGTTTGGAGATTCTTTTGACCATTGTTTGCAAAATTTGGAACATGTGTTACAAAGGTGCGAAGATACAAACCTGGTACTCAACTGGGAGAAATGCCACTTTATGGTGCAAGAAGGCATTGTTCTTGGACACCGGATCTCACAAAAGGGATTGAGGTAGACAAAGCAAAGATAGAGACAATTGAAAAACTACCTCCACCAACATCAGTTAAAGGTATTCGAAGTTTTCTTGGACATGCAGGTTTTTACAGGAGATTTATCAAAGACTTTTCCAAGATTGCTAAACCTCTATGCAATCTTCTGGAGAAGGATGTGCCTTTCAACTTCACCAAAGAATGCCAGGAAGCCTTTGAAATCTTAAAACAGAAGCTGGTCTCTGCTCCCATCATAGTAGCACCAGACTGGACCCTTCCATTTGAGGTAATGTGTGATGCTAGTGATTTTGCTGTAGGTGCAGTTTTGGGACAACGCAAAGCAAAGATTTTCCACACCATTTACTACTCCAGCAGAACTTTGAATGAAGCTCAACTCAACTACACAACCACCGAAAAGGAGTTGCTCGCAGTTGTGTACGCTTTTGACAAATTTCGCTCTTATCTGTTGGGTCCCAAAGTGGTGGTCTACACAGATCATTCAGCAATCAAATATGATCACAAAGAAAGATGCCAAACCCAGATTGATCCGTTGGATACTTCTTCTGCAAGAATTTGACGTGGAGATTCGAGACAGGAAAGGAACAGAGAATCAGGTGGCAGATCATCTATCGAGGCTCGAGAATGGAGAAACAGCTGGCAAAGAACTGTCAATCAAAGAAACTTTTCCAGATGAACAGCTTTTTGCCATGAAACAACAGGAAGTCCCTTGGTATGCTGACTATGTCAACTACATTGTGTCAGGAAAATGGCCGTTGGAATGGACAACTCAGCAACGAAAGAAGTTCTTCAAAGAAGTCAAACACTATGTCTGGGATGAACCGTACCTGTTCAAACGGTGTGCTGATCAACTACTGAGACGATGTGTTCCACATGAGGAAATCAACAGTGTTTTGCAACACTGTCATTCATCACCATATGGCGGACACTTCAGCGGAAACAAAACTGCAGCCAAAGTCCTACAATCAGGTTTGTTCTGGCCCACTCTTTTTAAAGATGCTTATCTTTTTGCTTTTCAATGTGACAGGTGCCAGAGAATGGGAAATATTTCCAGGAGAAACGAAGGACCGTTGCAAAACATTCTAGAAGTGGAAATATTCGATGTATGGGGTATTGATTTCATGGGACCCTTTGTTCCATCATTCGGAAACCTGTACATCCTGGTTGCTGTAGACTACGTCTCCAAATGGGTCGAAGCAATTGCACTGCCATCCAATGATTCAAAAGTGGTGATCAAATTCCTGAAAAAGAACATTTTCACTCGGTTTGGAACACCTCGGGCAATTATCAGTGATGGTGGCTCTCATTTCTGCAACAATACTTCGATGCACTCCTATCCAAATACGGAGTTACTCACAAGGTTGCCACAGCTTACCATCCACAGTCAAATGGACAGGTTGAGGTTTCAAACAGGGAGATCAAGAGAATCCTAGAAAGAACCGTTGGATCAACAAGGAGGGACTGGTCAACAAAACTAGATGATGCATTATGGGCCTACCGGACAGCTTACAAGACACCCATTGGTATGTCCCCATATCGATTGGTGTTTGGGAAAGCGTGCCATCTACCAGTTGAGCTTGAACACAAGGCGTACTGGGCACTGAAGAAGTTGAATTTTGATTCACAAGCTGCATGAGAGAAAAGACTGCACCAACTCAACGAATTGGAGGAGTTTCGTCTACAGGCTTATGAGAATGCCAAATTGTACAAAGAAAAGACCAAAAAATGGCATGACCGAAAAATAGTGCACAGACAGTTGGAACCAAGGCAGCAGGTGTTGTTGTACAACTCGAGGTTGAAACTTTTCCCTGGAAAGTTGAAATCTAGGTGGTCAGGTCCATTTGTGATCACTCAGGTTTTACCATATGGAGCTGTTGAGTTACTGGATCCCAATACCAACAACACATTCAAGGTTAACAGTCAGCGTGTCAAGCACTACTGGGGAGAATCATTTGAGCGACAAAAAGAAAGTGTCACACTTTCAGATCCAGCCTAACGTTCAAGAAGTCACGTCTAGCTGACGACTTTAAACTTAGCGCTCGCAGGGAGGCAACCCATGCAATTCTTGTATATATTGTGATTTGGAGTGATTTAATTTTGTGTGTTTAGTTTTTGCAGATTAAGACATTTCAAGATGGAAGAAGCTCTCGCAAATCTTCACAAGCAATTTCCTTCTCTCCCTCAAAAATCTCTGATAAAGTCTACAAAACTCGCTTGGAACGGATGAGGTTACTAACAATCCATGGTGTTCCTAATGATATTCGTTGGGTAATTGAAGCACGAGTCCGATTGGCAGGTGAGTCTTCTGACTCTTTTATTTCACATCTGCCTGGTTGTGGAAGAAGCACACATATGCAAAGAAACGTAGAGCTAAGCAAATGGGTGTTTGTTACAAATGTGCACGATGGAATTGCAATACTCGTTGTCGTTCTTAGGAATGGTGTCTGATAATCGCGAAGACAAAATTAAATTCATTAGGGATGGCTTGAGTAAGGAGTCTTTAGATGATATATCTTCGACTCTTGAGACGCATCCCAGTGGATATGTTCATATAGCCTTTCGCAAATTACATACACAATTTCAAAAAGATAGACAACTGTTAAGTCTTGGGAATCTGACTCAAAAAGACCCTGTTTGCCAATTTATAAGAAAATTGGATGGGAAGCTTGTCCCTGACGCATAGACGTTAATCAAACTGTAAATTCATGTACATATTATATCTCTTTGTCTTTTCTTAATAATTGTAATTTGTTTTGTTGTTTTCTTTTATTTTCTCCGACAGGATCCAGACCTTTTTGACTATCACGATATTATTTCGCTACTAATCGTCCTCTGGAAGATACTTGTGCTATTTTTACTCACCCTTTTCAGGTACTATAAATTCAACTCATCATTGCACTTTTGAAGACATCCAGAGTAAAACATGGAAGCCACTTCAAGAAGACGAGTTGAAAACATCTGTGTGTTTTGCGGTAGTAGTGTTGGTACTAAACCACAATACATAGAAGCAGCACAGGAATTGGGTCGAGTCTTAGCTGCAAGAAATATGCACTTAATATATGGCGGAGGCAATCTTGGACTAATGGGGATCGTTTCAAAGGCCGCACAGGAAGGAGGCAGTCACGTTTTGGGAATCATCCCAAAACCTTGGCAGAGGCAAATCTTATTGAACCATCAAACGGAG
Source organism: Zanthoxylum bungeanum (assembly GCA_019454045.1). NCBI lineage: Eukaryota > Viridiplantae > Streptophyta > Magnoliopsida > Sapindales > Rutaceae > Zanthoxylum > Zanthoxylum bungeanum. Next base: position 30,802 of record SKCR01013090.1, read on the forward strand.
AGGAACTGATCGTACCAGGTATGTCTGAACGACTAGTGGAAATGATTAACCGTGCTGATGCTTTTATTGCTTTGCCAGGTGGCTTGGGTACATTGGAGGAAATTTTTATTGTGTTATCTTGGGCGAACCTGAACATACACCAGAAACCAATTGGACTGCTCAACGTTGATGGATTTTATGATTTTCTTTGTGTGTTTCTTGATGATGCTCGGAGAAATGGGTTCGTGTCAAAACCTTTAAAAGAACTCCTCTTACTGCCAGAACTGCTCCGGATCTAATAGACCAACTCATAGCCTATGAACCACGAAGTTGACCCTATCATTTCAAAGATAAATTGGTCGAGGACGATCGTGGTAAGAGAGGGTCGGATTAATCTGGATCTTAACCTTTAAATTCCTGTAGATTTTCAGCTAACCAGGTATTATCTTCTAAAACTCTTCTTACTGTTTAAGACATTGGGGACAATGTCTCATTTAGGTTTGGGGGAGGGAATTAGTTGATTAGTACATTGTTTTTAGTTTGTATGTTGTTTTTATTTTTAGTCCAAAATTTTTCGAAAAAATACAAAAAAATTACAAAAATATTTTGTGTTTTTGTGTTTTTGTTTTGACTAAAAAGGTGAAATTGGTAAGAGATAGCCGAGTAGTAAGGAGTTTCACTCCTGAGACGTATCTCAACCTATTTCGAAACAAGTTAATTTTTGTTTATTTCCTTTTGAATTATTTAATTTGTAAATTCTCCATAAAACGGACTACTAAAATGGATCTTCTTATGCTCAGTTGACAGGTATTATCAACATACATGGAAACATACGGACATGAGCTAAAATTGAAAAGTTTGTAATATTCAGTGCTCTAGTTTAATTGGAGGAAGCATCTCAAAAAGCGTGAGTGGAGTAAAAAAAAAAAAAAAAAAAAACGTCTGAGATCCGAGTTATTAAGTCTGTAAGGGTGTTTTAACACCTAGTGCCCTAAAACCAACTGGTTTGGGAGTCACTGGCCCAAAGCTCGCTACATGGATCAAAGATGCTGCAAAAATATATATATCTGAAGTCTGAGTAATTAAGTTCGTAGGGGTGTCTTAACACCTGGTGCCCTAAAGCCAACTGGTTTGGGAGCCACCGACCCAACACTCGCTACATAGATGGAAGGTATTGTATATAAATAAAAAATAGAGAAAAATCAAAGAAAAAATCAGAAAAATGAGAAAAAATTATTCCATTGCTACAAAAAGGTGTGAAATCTGATAGAACTTTAGGACAAAAATATTACTCTCTTATCAACTGCACTTATGACTGCTGTGGGCAAAAATGAGTTGTTTAATATTATGTTGGCTGTGTTTATGAAGAATGGTAAAATGATCGGAGAATTTACTTATTTGGTAATTTAGAATGAAACAAAACAACTAGTAACTTGGAGTAGAAGTTTCACCTGATTAGTTACTAACTTCTTTATTCTTTTTCGCTTGTCTTTTTGCTTTTGTGTGCATTAGTTTTAACTACCTTTTTACTTTTGTAAAATGTTTGTGGGTATCATTGCTGTAAACCCTCACGAGACTACAACTCGTCCACTAGGGACACCTAGGGGTTTAAAGGCTTGTTGCATACGCTAAATGCAACCGTGATCCCTACGAAAGTGGCTTAGTTAAATTTTTATGTTATTTTATTCTGTTTTGCTCGAGGACTAGCAAAATGTTAGGTTTGGGGGTGTGATGAGTGGTAAATCTATCACTATTTCCCACTCATTTAACCTAATATTTGTATAGTTTCTTGAGTTTTGTGAATATTTTGATGTGTTTTGTGTTATTTTTAGATAAATAAAGTTTCAGGACATTCTGGAGGTGATTTGGAGCCAAAACAGGAAAAATTGGCAAAAAGGGCATTCGGTAAAATTTTCCGCGCCGCGACGCCTAACGTGCATCGATCTGCTAACGTGCGCCGGGTCACGGGTCAGAATTTGAGAAGTTTGACTTTGCTAAAATGCGTCGTTCCACGTGTCACCATCACAGCCGATATGCTAACGTGCGTCGTGCCACGTGTCATCATCCTACGGTGCCGACCTCACAATTGCCACGTGTGCCACGTGTCATCCATGTCATCGCCACATCATCGGTCAATGAGTCAACTCTGCCACGCGTCGTGCCACATCATCGTCCACGTCAGAAGGTCAACCGAGTCACCATGCCACGTCATCATCAGCCAATCACGCCTTGACACGTGTCGCAATCCTACGGTGCCAACAATTGATCTCAGCCGCCTTGCCACGTCAGCGCCACGTCATCGCCACGTCAGCATAATAATTGAGCTCTTAGCCGCCTCGTCACGTGTCGCCTTATCCTCTTAGCCGCCTCGCAATGTGTCAAGCTGAGAGCATGCCACGATTCACTATTCTGGCGTAGCGACGCCAAAGCCCTTGGCGTCGCGACGCTGGAAGCTTACCCGCGCCTATAAATTGAGCTCGAGATTTCAGAATTTGTTGTACCATTCTCTCACATTTCTTTGATGTAAATAGGGAGTTCTTCTCTCTCTAAGTTTCGTTTTAATTTTTATTTTTTAGTTTTGTAATAATTTTAATTATGTTTGTAATAATAGTAATTTACTTTCTTACTTTTTACAGTTTTTACTATTCATCATGAGGAGGTAACTTCCCCAGCTATGGTGAAAGGTAATTCTTTTACTATTGCTATTTAGATTAATCTCCCTTAAAAAAATATATTCACTATTTAAAATTTGACTTAAAAAGGATACCGCTATATTGGTCGGTTGGTAATTTAATTTTAATCTGGTTTAAACCTGACTAATCAAGGATACCGCCAGATTGGTCGGTTGGTAATTTTATTTTGGTTCCGCCTTTATGGCTGGTTATGGACAAATATTACCGCCTTAATGGCTGGTTGGACTTAATTTGACTTAATCAGGATACCGCCAGATTAGTCGGTTGGTAATAATATCACAAGTTTATATATTATTTTATGGGAGATATCTAAATTAGTAGTAGTAAAAGTAATTCCTTTTACCTTAGCATTTATTTTATTGTAATTTACCTTCAGTATTACTTTACCGCAATTATTTTTCAGTATTTTATGTCTTTTATTTTACCAGCCCTAGCTATGTGTCGTAACTAAATTAGTATCTATGGTTGTGATGAATTTCAATATCACCGGTTTATAAGGGGTTAGATTATAGTTTGGGTAATATAAAGATTTATTTATTGAGTCTTAATCTTAATACTTTTTAAATAACTGGCCATTAATTAAATTGACTAGGTAAACTTAAAATGAACTAGACATAGGGATTTTAAGTTTAAGACCTCAGACTTAATAGCCCACGATCTTCCTTGAGGATAGATAACCCTTTAATAGATTTCCTTACAGGATAGGAATATACCTGTCGGGCGGGGGTAGCCATAATTGGAACTTAATCTTAATGAATCTAGGTAATTTGGTTGACATAGACATATGTTCAATTGGATTATACTAGGTATTTGTAATTGACCATCGGAAGAGGCTTTTACATAATTTAGTGTTCCAGGTTAATAAATCAATATTTTACCCAACTATAAGATTACCACTTCATCTTTAAATGATATTAAAAGAAATCACAGCCCTAGATAGTTTTTAATATTGAATTTTCTTAAAATCTACTTTCGAACAATTATTTACTTGTCTTTAAATTTAGAATCGTCGCCATTTCAAATCAATTAAACAACCTGTTAGATACTAGTAATCATTTAACCTCATAAAATTAATAACTTAGGTATTAAGTCCTCGTGGGATCGATACTTTTTATACTACTTGAACGATACGTACACTTGCGTTATACGTGTTTGTTTACGCCGGTCATCGTTTGCAACATAATTAAATGATTATGCCTAGCGAAATCACTATTCACGTCGCTAACGAATTAATTCTAAATTAACTCGTTCGCCCGAATTAAAATCTAATTTTAATTCCGCGTCGAAATCCAATTTCGTTTAATATATCGAATATATTAATTTATCGATTAATTCCAAATTAATCGTTTTCTCTCTTTAAATGATATTTTATCCCAGATAAAATATCTCCGTAATTAATCCCAGATTAATTTTTCTCTCTCTTCTAATTAATCCCAGATTAATTAAAAGTGCGAGTCATACGTCATCGGTGAATATTCGGGAAGCGACCCATGAGATCCCCGGATATGTTGGCAGTAAATTCGGTCGTCGGACTATCTGAACACGTAAGTGCCTAGTACTATGTTTATACCGATTTACAAGACAAGGTTGGCTTCTAGCAAAGCGCCATGGCCACCCAATTATCCAGAAATATCCTTACAGGAATATAAGGATCTATATCAGGCGTAGAATACGTAGTATTGCGTATTTCGATCCAGTATCGGATGATCACATGCAAGGCCTGGGGCTGGTACATTGTCTGCCCCGTACGAAGCATATATCGGATGACGAGCAACTAGTCTCTTTATTATCGGATAATCATGACCAAGTCATATTATCCCGACTGTTGCAACCTTTCTAGAGAACCAGCTCTGTATCCCTACGCGATCATCAACTCCATATGACTGGAGTGACACTTCCGTCTCGACATCATACCCAACACACTACGATTCTCAATACACCCAGCAGAGGCGTACACAGAACCTGTTAAAGCCCTGGACGACCACAACCGAAGTATATTGATTGTCGTAAGTATTAGCGGTGCAAGTCTCAGGTTAAGACCAAATACACCTACCCTGATTTCGGATTTCCATAGACACATAGTCATACTACCAATGGAATTCTGAGGGGGTCTATCCAGAGCGAAGCTGTTTCCCGTACCATCGGTAAAACACAACCTCCTATTACACTTGCATGAGCATCTTATACCCGAATATATGAGAACTATGTCGTTGTGCCCTCACAATGCGCACAAGTGTAATACTAGTCTTTTACGTATTTATCGATGTCCAATCTCGATAATACTCTGACTAGGGATATTTAATGATTTATCCTTCATGGATTGATACTGTCTCATATCATTCTCAATCCAGGAACAAATCATAAGGACCTCCTATCATTTATACATCTAGGTGATCTAATCACAAATGATAAGAGTGCAATCTCCTTTGTCACATAGTTAATTTGTACAACAACACCATGATTTGTACAAATAGTGACGCTATGGGTCATAATTGTCCAACAGTGACGGTAATACGTAACGCCCTCAGATCGTGGTTCAAGACTAGGGATGACATATGCCCCTATATCTTAGATTCAGGGTTGGAGGGTAGCATAGATCTGCACCCCCAGTTCTAGTTCAGTGGCTTGAGAGACAGCGATACGTAATGCCCCAAGTCCACTAGTTTCAGGAACATGTAGTGGCATGCTTTGGGGCACGACGATACGTAACGTCCAAATGTTATGGATTTACACTCCTGGATCTAGTTAGGCGTAAGGGGGGACGGTGATACATAACGCCCCCATGCGTCAGGTTTTTCAGAGACAGATATCAGGTTTTTTGAAAATAATTTTCAGAGATTAGTTTACAGATACAGATTTCAGAAATAATTTTCAGAGAAACGTTTTCTAGAAAGGAAAATTTTCCGAGATAGCAGCTTTATAAGAGACTTTCAGAAAGATTTTCACAAAGATTTCTAGAAAGAGAACTATTTTCAGGAGAGAAAAGTTTTCAAGAAATAATTTGATTTGAATTCTAAAACATGAGTTTTCATAAAATATTTCAGTTTTCATTTTAAAAATCATCCACTCACTTAGATCGTTCAATCGGTCTAACTCCTCACTCACAGATTCTTTGTTTTGCAGGTTTCTTGGAGGACGAGCTTGGGAGGATGGATACTAATGGTAGTCACTAGGGTTTCGGTCCACCAGGTCATGTCAGAAATAGAGTTCAGTCAAGTCAAGTATAGTCCAGTTTCAGATATTTTGTATAACAGAGTTGCATTTGAGTATTCATGTATAGAGTAATTATATATATGATATTGTTGGTTCAGTCATACATGTATTATTGAACTATATAGTGAAATTGGGCAATGGTCCCATAAGTAAGATATTTTGAGAAAATATCAATTTTATTTATAGTTAGAAAGTTAGAGGGTTAGGAGGGTAGTACGGCTTATTCCCTGCCAGTAGCATCTCTCGGATTATGGATGTTACAAATATGGTATCAGAGCGTGGTCTAGGCAGTCAGTGACTGTAGTGGGTAGAGTGCTAGGGTATTGTATACGCACTATACCCGGGATCTAGTATATAAGACACTACCTCTCTAGTATCTGATCCTTGAGTACGTCCTCAAGCTCCATAGACAGGTTAGTAAGCATTCCCAAGGCTACCCGAGTTGCTTCCCAATAAGTAGCCTTAATTCTTGCTCTAGTTACGAATCATTCTATGATTATTCAGAATTATTAGTACAAGATTAAGTTAAGTTACGAAACTAGGAAATACAAGTACTAAGAATAGTCACTTAATGGAGTGAGAATAGAAAGCTATAGGAAATCAAGAAAAGATGTATAGAAGCTTAAACAGCCAGAGACAGAAAAGTAAAGAGGCAGAAGGAAATATTAAAGTTCTAAGGATACCCACCCAGGAAAGTAGGAAGAGAAAAAGAAAGCTATAAAGAAAAGTAAGGAAAAATATATAGATGTTCAAGTAACTAGAGATAGTAAGTGGAAAAGATACAGAAATAGATGACAGAGAGAATGCTAGAACCTATATCAGTAAAAGGAATATAGTATGCCTGAGTAAGAGTAAGAATGACAAATATATCTATATAAGGTTTCTTCTCTTCTATAAGAATCCATTATTCCTTAGGAAGTTCCTTAAAGCTAAACCTATAGACTATGAATATCCCCTATAGATAGCAAGTACTCCGAGTAGCAAAGAATAGTAAGAAATATAAGAGATGAAAGAAATCGGAAATAGATATGGTAGTTCCAATGAATATGAAATGACAAAAAAGATTTAGAGAATTCCATATTTTCATATTCAGGCCCCTAAGCAGATAAATGGATGTCATTAATGGAAATGCTTGGTTGTTTAAACCTAAGAATCCGATAGACAAAGCCCTAACCTATCTAGATTTTCATCCCTCAGTTATATCGGTTAAAGAAGTTTCCTCGACAGAGCCAATCTCATATTTATCTCGCATAAATAATAGACCCTATTATGATACAGAGTATTAGAACAAGGAGATCGATATCTATTGATATGTGGATTCCTCCCCCATTCTTTACCAACTTAGATAAAGGTAACCGTAAAGAAAACCTAATACCCGTAATACAATATTTTGAGATAAAGACAACAGATCTTGAGGAGTGGTATATCCAGAAATGAACCAATGAGGATAAAAGAGAAAGAATCTGACGCAAGTCAAAGCTGACAAGATCACAGTACTAGGAAGAAATCCATAGATCATATCACACCAGTAGAAGTCTACGTAAGTTCAAAAAGATAGACTTATGAGATAGAAGAGACTTAGAATTTAACAGAGAGTACCAATGCGGGCATGAAGATTTGATAGCAAAGTTGTGGCTTATAGCTAGAGTAGAGAGCAGAAATCTAGAAAGCAGCCAGAAGAACGAATCAACATTAGCCTCAGTAGCATGGTTTAGAGCTAAGAGAAAGAATATGGAAACAGTAAGAAAGAGAGTGGGACATGATAGGTAAATTACGAGATAACAAGATAGTTGAACAGTATAACGAAGAGCATCCAAGCAGTAAAGGTCTGAAAGAGTAAGTAATCAGAGTAAACAACACATAGCAACGCAGAAGTAAGATCCCCGACTTATATAGAGTTTCCATAACTTAGACACCAAACTTATATAAGATTAGTAAAAGTATAGTACCCAAATCAAAGGATTTACTAGAAATATCATAAACAATCAAAGTTGATGGAGTTCCCAGGGAAGTAAAGACGTAAGAAGTTCAAGGAACTGAGATGAGAAAGAAAATTTAAGAAGCGGAGTAAACTTTATAAGGAGCAATAACAAAAGAAGTATAGCAGGACTCCAAGAAAGAGTAATTACTTCAGACGTCTAAGCAACAGAGATTAGTAGGAAGAAATACAGAGACAACACGATGGAGTTTTTAGAGAACATGACTCGAAAGAAGGTTCATAATAAAAGGTAGCATGATTGATAGTCGGGAGGAGAATCAAGGATAAAGTTAAAGAAGGAAACTCAAGTAGTATCCAGTAAAAGAATATTAGTACGAGAGTCGATGCCAAATGGGTAAACACGGGAGTCTTAGGCTTACAAATAAGCAGCAAGTACAACTGCAGCATGTGTAGCTAATGAGATCATCACCATCAAGAAGACATCATGACCAATTCCCACCCTCCCAACCCTCGATAGACGACAGCATCAAGGAATGACCTCAATTTTTCACCCTAAAGATATTCTCGGACATAAGAGAGTATACAGTAAGTAGACCGAAACATAGAAATCTTCATATATATTACAGAACGAAGAAAGTGATACTAAGTAAAAGATTTAGAAGAAATATAGTATATACGCGATGATTAAGGAATAGAAGTATTATTCAAGAAATAACATATTGTGAAAGGATCAATGCTAGATATGGTTGAGGACATGTTAAAGACGATACCCTTTGGATAAGGAAACAGAAACATAGACAACAGAAGTTCCAAGTATAGAATAGAGCAGAAAAGAAGACAAAGACAACTAGAATACTTGGAAATAGAACTGTTGAAATGAAACGATGATAGAGAATATATTAAATAAACAATGATAGAAGTGCTAGTGATGAGATAGATGGTCAATAGTACTATAGAATATTAAGTTTTTCAGAGTGGAATAAAACTATAATTCTATTATACAAATTATGGGAGAAAGATAATAATAGTGACTGAATGTTCCCTCCATAGCGTACCATTGGGGATACTACATATGATGACTTGAAAGGAGATTCATTGAAGAATGACCTAAAGGCGACTAAGAAAACTAAAATACCGATAATATAGAAATCGAAACAGCACCTGACAGGATAGAATTTGAAAGATAATTGAAGGTGGAGTTTTCTAGAGTGCAAGTATGCAAAGAAAGAATAGTCAGTATAAATAGTTGTATATGTGAGAACTCGAAGGAAGAAGCTCATAAGTAACAAGGACTTAGTAATGAGAAAAGATGAAGGATCAAATAATCAGTTAAGATACGATAATAAATGCTAGAATAAGATCTGGTATGTGGAGCTAAGGGGATATCTAGCAAGATAGATCTTATAAGGTAATGAAAATGGTCATATTAAAAAGTGTAGCCGAAGAACCTGAGGAATATACAAGTCAACGGTAAACGAAGGTTATTCGCTAAAGTACAATGTACAATAGTTATACTTTAAAAAAAAAGAATAACAAAAGTCCTTAAAGATAACTAGGAATTATTATTTTCATGGCAAGAGATATTAGGGGTTTCAAATCAGAATGGAACTAAGTTAAGTGAAATGATAGACCACGAATATAATACAAATTGGAACTGATAACTCATGATAATAGTTGAGATAAAGGAGGTTGAATATAGTTGGAGGTTTAGAAATGAGATTTATGTGATGCATTGAGATAGAGGTAGTATGACGATAAGTGTACAGTACTGAGCAGAGGTTCATGAATGAGATTAAGAAATTACCTTTCAGCCAAGAATTTAAGGAATTATTCGCTAATGCCTACAAACTTTGGAGTGGTAAGTCTAAGCATAACAAAATATTTCCAGAGGTTTTAATATTAATATCTCGAATAGAAAGACATGAAGGAAATTAGAGAATATAAGAATAAATAGAGACACAAATATCCTCTAACCGAGATGAATCTACGAGTTAAGTCCAGAAGGGATTCGAGGACGAATCCTATTTAAGGGGGGAGAATTTATAACGATCGGTAATCTTGACTACTGTTACGTAATGAGAAGAGTATCACATGACCTAAATTATGTATGGACACATATACACTCATGAAATGACCTTGGGGACGATTGGTATATTTCTCGAAATTCCGATACGAAATTATATGATGTTCACCCCGGACAGCCCATGCGTTTGGGCCATAACTTTCTCATATGAACTCTGATTTTTATGAATTTTATATTTCCAGAAAGCTGATATCGAGACCTAAAATTTTCGAGTTGAATATTATTCCAAAATCGAACCAGAATTAGGTTGAAGATACATATTAAAAATCTTGATGAATAGTGATTCGTGGATTTATCTAGAAAACTCTCAAACTATCTCAAAAATTCTAATGTTTCTCATTTCAAAAAGTTTAAAAATTAGTCAAATAGCCCCATTATATAAAGGACATTATTCCTTAGTCTCTAATTTGTAGAGAAATGGAGAGAAAAAATAAGGAAGTCAAGAGATAGAAGAGGGAAAATACTAAATCTCCATAAGATAGAAGAGGCTTGGCAACCATTGAGAGCTTGTGGATTAAAGGAAGTCAAGAGAAAGAAGGTTATCGCAAGAACCACAAATTCTTTTGGCGCAGTGAAGTTACGCCAGTCAAATTCCAAATCTCTGAGTTGAGGTACTTTTTCTTAAGTTGATTTTACTTTATGATTGTTTTAAATATCAGACTTACATTTTCTGAGTTTAGGGCGTTAGCCAAGTTTATTTTACATTATATTGTAATTGAGCATGTTCCGAGAAATTTTTTAGAAATAGATGTTTTCAAAAGCTTGGGTTTTATGTTTTCGAGGCATGTGGGAAAAACTCACCTCAGTATGTAATTTGATTTAGTTATGGAATTATTGAAGAGCACATGTGCACATGTAGAGGACTGGGGGGACGGCGATACGTAACGCCCCCAGATCCTAGTTCAAGACTCAGGATGACAAATGCCCCTAGATCCTAGATTCAGAGCTTGGAGGGTCGCATAGATCCGCACCCCCAGTTCTAGTTCAGTGGCGTGGGAGACAATGATACGTAACGCCCCAAGACACTAGTTTCAGGGACATGTAGTGGCATGTTTGGGGGACGACGATATATAACGCCCCAATGCCATGAATTTGCAATCCTGGCTCTAGTTAGGTGTATTGGGGTTGGCGATACGCAACGCCCCCATGCGTCAGGTTTTTCAGAGACAGATATCAGGTTTTTAGAAAACAGTTTTCATAGATCAGTTTTTACAGATACAGATTTCAGAAATAGTTTTCAGAGAAAAGTTTTCAAGAAAGGGAAATTTTCAGAGACAACATCTTTTTAAGAGACTTTCAGAAAAGATTTTCAAAAATGTTTCTAGAAATAGAACTGTTCTTATGAGAGAAATGTTTTCAAGAAAGGATCCAATTTGAATTTTAAAACATAAGTTTTTATTAAGTATTTCAGTTTTCATTTTAAAATCGTCCACTCACGTAGATCGTTCAATCGGTCTAACCTTCCAACTCTCAGATTCTTTGTTTTGCAGGCTTCTTGGAGGATGAGCTCAGGAAGATAGATACTGATGGTAGTCACTAGGGTTTCGGTCCACCAGGTCATGTCAGAAATAGAGTTCAGTCAAGTCAAGTATAGTCTAGTTTCAGATATTTTGTATAACAGAGTTGCGTTGAGTATTCATGTGTAGAGTAATAATATATATGATATTGTCGGTTCAGTCGTACAAGTATTATTTTACAAACTATGTAGTGAATTGGGAAATGGTCCCATATATAAGATATATTGAGAAAAATATTAGTTTTGTTTATAGTTAGAAAGTCAGAGGCTTAGGGGATAGTAAGGCCTATTCCCTGCCAGTAGCATATCCAAGATGTGGGATGTTACATGAAGGTTGTCTTGTGCTTGTCTTCTTATTCCAAAAGATCTGGTTGTACCCCGAAAACCCATCTACGAAAGAATACATGGATGATAGTGTTGCATTATCCACCATAATGTCGATGTGAGGCAAAGGAAAGTCATCTTTTAGGCATGCCTTGTTCAAGTCTTGGTAGTCCGAGCTCATCCTTACCATTCTGTCTTTCTAAGGAACTGGCACAATGTTAGCTAACCATTCAGGATACTTAACCACCTCTAGGAACCCCACTTCGACTTGCTTCTATAATTATTCCCTAAGTTTTTCGGTCAATTCTGGTCTTATCATGCGAAGCTTATGTTTTACAAGCCTCATGTTTGGATAGGTTGGAATCACGTGTTGTGCTATGCTCATTTCTACTCAATGCATGTTTTCGTATGACCAAATATATACTTTTACATATTTTTTTAATAATCTATCTAATTTTTTCCTCTCATCAGGGTAACTTCACTAGCAATTAAGATATTTTTTGGGTTTTCGCATGTACCAAGATTAAGTGCATCTGTTTTAGTGCAATTTATGTCAAATATGCTCATGACATGCATGTTATGATGCGTATTAAAAGTAAAAAAGTCAGGCAAGCAAGCTAAATCATTCATATTATTAAGCTCAAGTTCAATGTTACAAAATAAATCAGGTACAAATAAATTTTTGGGGTCTTCTTCTTTGGTAGGTTCAGCGTCATCGAGCTTTAGTTCCTCAAGCTTGAGCAATTCTTCTTCTCATTCTTTCTTTGCCCATATCTCTGGTTCCATCTTTTTGTCTTCACCAATTTCTTTCTTTACAAGCGGGCTTCTTTTCCTTCCCATCACATATGCAAATATCTCAAAATGAGTACAATGACTTCGCATGGATCCAGGGCTTCTTGATACCATTTTTTCATAAAATGATTATAGAGTCCCTTCCACTTTTTCTTGAGCTTTGCATCTCATTCAGAATAGCACAATCCTCTCATAGTAGTATGCCCTTGAAATTAGGCAGCGAACTCACACCTTGCCCCATCGCCCTCAGTCTGATATTGGGCGTGTAATTCAATTTCTCCATGATCCTAGCTGCCATATGATCTAACCATTTTTCAAAAATTGGCGCCATTTAGGATCTTATAAATGGCTACACTTATAACACTACTACTGCATTTCCGGCTTCTGCCCCTATAGTAACAATTTCACCTTCATACGGGAACTTAATGACTTGATGTAATGCAGAAGGCACCCCTCCAAGCTTATGAAACTAGGGTCTCCCCAATAGCAGTGTAAAAGTGGTTGGGATATTGATCACTATAAATTCTACGCATCTTTGACGATTGATGTGAAAGTTCCATTTACTTCTCTCTTGCTATCGTCGTAGGCTTTGATGGTTATATCAGAGGGCACTAGTTCCTCCGTCCGGATATCGAGTCTTGAAATGATTTTCAATGGGAAAACACTGATGGAAAATCCATCATCCACCACTACGCACGAAGTCTTCTTTCCCCTAACCTCCACTCTGATGAACATGGGTCTGTTATGATTTCTCTCTTCCATCGGAAGCTCCTCCTCTGTAAAGGTAATGATTTGTTTGGGTTCTTATTGACAGACCTAATGACTGTTGCTGAATCTGCGTTTGTTGGTACCAATAAATTTCCAAGGGCCTCAACCATAGCCCTATTGTGCTCTTATGAGGAGCATAACAGCTCATAAATGTTGATATGTGCCCTAGTCATCTTAAGTTGTTGGAGCATATTGTCTTCTTCTTCTTCTTCATTTTCTACCTTATTTTTCCATGTCTCTTATTATTCTATCCATTTCTTAGGGTCATCACTGTAAAATCGATCGTTTCTAGTCACCCCATTGACTTATTTCTCATCGCTACTGGAGAAGTCATCCCAAAACTTATTTCATTCCTCCGTCTCACTATTACTGTTATCTCCAATCCCATGACGTGGGTCTGTTGGTGAAATATTTATAAGACATGGTCTTCAGTTAGGCCAGAGTTGATCATGTAATTTGGTAGTGGTACGGCATGGTGGTTTGGTAAAGGGTTTCTGTTTGTGTTGGGGTTGTTCTTTTTTGGGTCTGGGATTTTGTGGTTTTCGATCAAGTCTTGTATCTCGTGTCTAATGCAGGTATAATTTTCTTTTTCATGGCCTTTCTATTAGTTGTGTAATGGCAGTATATGTTATGGTTGATGTGGCAGGGTACAGAGTTGGTAAATGCTTAGGTTCCAAGGTTGTGTCAGTAGGCCTTGCTTCTTCAATTTTTCAAATACCCATTGACAAGGGTCTGCTGAGGTTGGATAATCTTCTATTACGGACAACGACGATTTCAGTGGGGACTAGATTTGGTTCCTGAAGATCCCCCAATTATCTTGCGATTTTGGCCATAGTATTTTTTATTTTCGGGCTCCTCTTCCTCGATTTACATGGCAGTCTCCTTCAACATCCTAAAATCTAAAATCATTGAGGTCATCATCCTCAATTTGTTGTAAATAGAGGCTATGATACCCTTGATAATCATTTTAATTTGCTCCTTCTATGCATTTTCAGTTGCTAGCTCCTCCAGCGGTCAACATATTCTTTAAGATTCTTTTTGGGTTTCTGCTTCGTATTCTCCAAATCAGGAAGCGAAAAAATCAATGTCCATGTTAGTCACACATTGATTTAGAAACGCCTCAGCTAGTGCCCTTTGATATTCCTTCACTTTCTTGTCTAAGTTGTGGTACCATACCACCGGTGCTCTTTCCAGTGACATCCAAACATTTTCTGCACCTGGCATTACGACAGTCTAATCGAACTTATCAGTGACACATATTAAATGATATGTGTCTTTGGGTCCCCACTCCCGTTGAATTTTGTGCAGGCAATTATTCTTTGAATACCATTACATGCTGGATCCTTCGGAACCACAAGAATCCTTAGTTAGAATGAGATTCCAACTCAGCACCTTTTGAGATTTTGAGAAGAGTTGCTTTTTGGATTGTAGTCCAACAAGTCTTCATTTTTGCTCTTCATTATCTGGGCAACACTCTCAATTTTCTTCTTCAACCTTTGGAGCTCAGCTTCAGTCTACGATCTGGCCACTCTTCCCACAGCATATTCAGCCACGTCATCATCATCCAACATAAGGGTTTCCTCACTGGCTCTATTCTCACTAATCTCGGCCCCTGCCATTCGAGGCACCATATGGACTATAGTCATATTAGCAATGGTATTGGCCAAGTTTTGTAGTTATTCGGCTATCCTATTTACTGTTGTCTCCAATTGATCCATGCGAGCATTGTCACTCCTAGTGCTATTACTACTTGCCATTTCTGCTTCTGTTACTTGTTTCTTAACCAATCTTCCTTATTCTCTGACCCACTCTGCCACTGTGATGACTGCAAAACAAAGGGTTAGCATGATGCATGTATACATGCGATGTATGAAATGCATGCTCAACCAATATATATCCTTCCAAACTTATTTCTCTCATACACGTGGTAAGTCCATATTTGCCCCAGATTTTCTAAGTTTATGCACTAACAATGAGTACAAAAACTCATTTTTCTCTTATGCTATAAAAGGTAAATCTTGGCTACCTTGTTTCTGTTCTATCATTAAGAGACAAAGACCGTCCATTTAAAAAAATGTCTAAGCCTAGTATGAGGATCGACAGACTATCTAAAAATGACGGATTGGACCCAGGGTAATATCAGTCATTTTGGGGATGGGCTTACAAATGTTTAGAGATATCCAAAAGGGCCAAAACAAGGCATACCATTTTTGGATGAAAGCCAGTATGGGTTTCAGACTCATGTTTCAACACTTTTGGATCATAAATAAACGTGCTAGTTCTATCGAGGTTTACATACATGGTGACCCATTGTCATTTCAAATTATTTGGCCCAACTATCACGGAATTCAAACTTGTCCCAGTTGAAATGGCCCAATAAGTTTTACATCACATGGCAAAAGGTTCAAGCTACTTCAAATGATTGGAGGCCCAAACACAAACATAAGGGAGGCTCCTATAAAATAACAATTATGGGTTTTCATGTGGGCTTAAGAGGGTAAGGCTTAAGCTCTTATTTGTGAAGGGTTATCCACAACTAGGTCTCCCCACCCCAGGGTTCAATAAACCAAGTGAACACATTTTTTTATACCTAAGGACATGAATGGTTGTTCACAATTAGGTCTCCACACCCAATGGTTCGATCGACCAAGTGAACGTACTTTTATCATCACATAGCAATCCACTGCCTTGAGTCAAAGAGATTTCTCGATATGTAATGCCACCAAGGCTAAAAATGGTATGCAAAAGATGAAAATAATATTATCCTCAATCTCGCTATAAATACTACAAGGCATTTTTCCATCTGTATGAGTGAAATGAGATTTACAGCTATGCCTAAGACATCGGCGACCACTACACTATTAGACTCGTAGCCCTAAAGAGTACAGATAGTCCCACGGGTGGACTAATCGAAGAATAATGGAATTTCCACTTGGTATAAGACACCGAGAATAATTTAAAGTCGTACTACTCCTCTTACAAGGTTCGACCTTAAACCTGTTCAAGTTCAGAATGGTCCCTTACTGATGCCTATATAATATTTATGCTTGAAGGAGGTATCTCATATTTTATAATGCAATCACACATAAAGCAATTTAAAAGCACGCAAAGTAAAATCATGAGATGTAAAAGTAATAAATAAACATCTATAATTATTACAACATTCATAAAACAACAATGACAAGGATTTAGGCAAGCATCAGACAGACCTGGCCTCGAAGAGGCCGACAAGATATGGCCACAACAGGTTAGACATAATATTTCGGATCCGGCCTGATTTGTTGGAAGTCAACCCAGACGTAATGAGTAGCACATAAATTCCAAATCAAAATAATAACAGGTAAAATACTGTAATTAACAATAAGAAAAAGGTAATTCTAATGATAAGACAACAATGATTCTAGTAAAAATAACTATTGAACTAACTAAAACATACATCATGTGGGATTAAACAAACAAAAACACAAATTCAGTGGGCCTAGCCTTAGATAGGCCTGGCCGAACATAATAGCGCATGTCCAGTCAGAATTGGTTTAAGTCTGGTCGAAGTATTGCACAACACAGAAACATGGAAACATACATATGCTAGCACATGTGTAGTAAACAAGCATTTTGAGTGCGTTTATAGTGAAATGGTCATCCCCAGTGGTATGTGGCATTGTATCCTAAATGCGAACCATATTACCGTCCATTCAGAATCAACTATGGAAATTACGTTCGGATTTCCATCCTGTATACCACAAGGGTCATCTAGCCAGATATAGACCATGCCAGGTCAAAAATAATGTATGTATGGTCGGCCATTGTTCGTAATTCATATATCCAACATAATACAACATACGTATTATTTAAGTAGAAGAGTAAACACATGCTTATCAAATATTAAAATGGTAGAATAAAATATTAAACACGCATGGGAAAATAACAACAAAAGATATACGAAAAAGATAAGCATGTAAATAAGATACAAAGAAACTCTAAACGTGGCCAGATGTGTATGCAGTTGGCCAAAGGTGTGTGTGCATCTCCAGCTAGACGTAATGTACATTCGACTATAGATATTGTATAGAAATCAAAATCTCATATGTGAATGAATATTAAAAGGGTACCCTCAGGTCATACCTTTT